>BGPR01004855.1:0-93677 GCA_013235015.1 Araneus ventricosus
ATCCCTTAGGAGAATAAAACTCTCTGCAGCTCTGGTCTGTCTCTCTCTTAATTCTTGATCGTTTTTCATTCTTCCTCTTACGTTTTTTATTACTTTTTGCCATTTTCGTTGATTACTGAACTCTCAAATTGGAAAAGTGACCCAATTAGAATAAAAACGAAAATTCAAGCTTTTAAAATAACTTCAGGGGGGACTGCAGCTCTGCAACCCTAATGGACGAGCCGCCATTGCTTTTATGTAAACCAAAAAAAAATTAACTTTACAGACTTTACTCACCTGACAATAAGAATCAGAAAGAGCACTACAATATCGATGATTCGATTGATTTATTAAAAAACACATCTAAGTAACTAGCCAAGAACTGTTTTCGACCGCGTCATCGCTACAAGTACGAGTGGAATGACTGCAAAAGTGGGAAAATTTTCTATCTTGTTAAGCCAGGAAGCAATGTTGTCATGTTTTTTTTTTTAATAAATAAAAGGAGATCACGAATAAGCAGCTGTAGTGATCTTAAATAAAATCAAGAATTCTGATTTAGCTGTCGGGGGTGGGGACTGCAACCCCATGGTTTCGGAACCGTTTAATTTAACTAAGTTAACTGCCGAAAGTCAGTTCTGAATGTAAAGACATTTTTCGTTCAAAACACCCGTTTGGGTGCACAGTTCTTGTTGTTGTTGTCATTACAGAGCATATCACTTGTACTACATTCTAGTGAAATTTTGTTTTCTTGTTTTGTTTGGAGCCATAGAACCGGCCAGTGGTGGCTGGTCCATCAGGGCTGCAGAGTTGCAGTCCCCCCTCCTGAAATTATTTTAAAAGCTTGTATTTTCGTTTTTATTCTAATTGGCCTACTTTTCCACTTTGTGAGTACAATGATTAAAGAAAATGGCAAAAAATTAATGAAAAAAGTAAAAGGAAGACGGAAAATCAATCAAGAATTAAGAGAGAGACAGACCAGAGCTGCAGAGAGTTTTGGCCCTCCTAAGGATCAAATTTAGTGCACTGAGCAACGCGAAGCTTTCAGTCCGGAGAAAAAAGAAACCCTTTCTCCGCTTGAAATTACATGCATTTGAGCTGCTTTTTTCCCAGCTCTCGGTTGGCGCGACTTCCTCATTTGGCTTTTTTTCCACTTTTTCTCAGTAGTCCAGTTGTCAAGTAGTTTTTTAATTCAAATTCTGGTGGAGTTGTAATTTTTTGCTCCTTTATGTTTTTTGGGGTGCTGATTACGAATCTGAGGTTTACCACCAAAAGGTTTTGTTGGAATTTTAGTTATAGCCAAAAAAACATGAAAAAAGTTGTTTGTGTTTACAACTCAAAAACTATTAACTTTTAGTATATTATCATTATATACCAAAATAATCAGCACAAAATTTCGCGCAACTTAGATCTATAAAACTTTTAGCACTGCTTGTTTCTAAACTGACGAGTCATCACTGCATAAAAGCCATGAGGTTTGACATTCGTCAGTACGCCGACGATACATAACTTTTTTTATGATCTCAGACACACACAAACCCAAATCCTGGATTCATCACTGAAACTAAACCTTGGTTAAACTTGAAAAAAAAAGAAAACTATTTATTTTTGATTCAGCAATAAAAGCAATCTGCAAAAGTCGCCTTAGATAATGACTGCAGCGATACTTTTGACGATTTTTTTTTTCTGCAAAGCGCATCCCTTGTACTATATACTAATAAAATTATGTTTCGTCTGGAGCCATAGAACCGGCTCTGGGGTGGGATGGGAGAAACCGACCGGTTTTAAGCGAAAACCGGTATTTTTGTTTCGCTTATTCTGTTTTTTCGGTTATTTTTTGTCACGGTTATAATCGGTTATTTTTTTTAAACCCAATAACCTGATAAAAGTCCGGATCGGAAGTTATGCTCGATTTTAGGTTGTATTAGACTAAAATTTACCAAGTTATGAAGCTTTGAATTTGATCATCTTAGACCAATCAAAAACAACGGCTTCCTCGAGGCGTCTGTTGGTTGGCGGATTACTGAAAGATTCTTTATAAACAGATAAATATTGGCCATTGGATTGATTTTCTCCAAAAACAATAATAATAATAAAAGTTACAAACGGCGGTTGTTTTCTTACAAAAATCAACCCGAAAACCGGTGATTGCAAAAACCGGTTATTTTGAGCAGTTACAACGGCCAGTTTAAACCGGAGGTGAAAGACACCTGAATAACCGAAAACCGGTTATTTTCGTAATAACCGCCATCCCTACTCTGGGGTCTTCTGAATAGGGGAACTTTAATTATGGGCACCTTATATTTCATTGAAGTCGAATGGGCGACCACTCCGTCCGCTCAGAGGAGTTTGAGTGGCCGTTTCTACGCATTATGTCTATGTGCCAAAAATTCCGCGCCAAGCGAAAGGTGGCCTTTGAGACAGGTGGCCGCTATACGGGGGTACCCGCTTAGACAAGTTCTACTGTACCAAAAGTGCGCGGCTGCCATCTTGATGCTGATCTCGCGCCATCGACGTGGTAATTACTGTACACTGGTTGAAAAAGCAACCATGGTTTTTCTCGTAAGACAGCTGCAGTTAGCGTTAGTTTTAGTTATATTTACGTCCCGTTTTGCAGCAACACGAGAGCTATTTTGAGACGGACTTCGTAATTTTGAACCGCGGTCAGATGACAGGGACGACACCTAAGCTGGCAGCCCCTCTACAAACTTCCGCACCACACCAACAGAAAGCCATTTGGCACCGATAGATTTAACGTGCACCAGACCCGCTTGCACTTCGGTTCTTCGGTGGAATCGGGTTTCGAGCCTGGAAACCTCCGGCTCCGAGGTCGAGACCTTACCGCCAGGCCATTACTGCAGTTAGAGAAAACCTGGCTATAAGATTCTCATCAGAACCGACTTCCCCAGTAGCACAGAAATATTATATAATATTTGCACAATGTTATGCAATATTAGGAACACCGAGGAACACCGAATACCGCAACAAAGTATGTATCGGTATTTTCGAGATACTAAATTTTCATAAATAATATAAAAACAATGTATTTTATAAAATCTTCATTTAAACTCAGGGTATCACTGTATTCGAGGTTTTATTTTTTAAAAACTCCCCGAGAACAATTTTTATTTTAGACGCTGAATATTATATGATACTATTCAATACAGCAAAAACGATATTATGAGTTTTACATTTATCGGCGTTGTTCAATATTTAAAATGAAGTTACTCTTACCTTCAACAGATGGCAGCATGATCATACTGTAACACTACATTTATCAACGTTGAATCATATGTCCGAAAAAATATTTTGCAAAATGTGCATTTGATATTAAATAATGTTTACACAATCATTTTGTTTTACTGTATACAAAAGCGGGCCGAATTCAGCTAAAGAAGTTAACCATAAAACAACTCTCACATATGGATTATCTATCGTTCTGTGAAAAAAAATTGAGTGTTATTTTCATCGTAAAAATATGCACGTGATTTATTTTTGCGAATCTTGTATTTGATTTTCAATCAATACTGTAATTATAAATGTTAAAGGCGTCTCGTAATACATTGAAAGAGGAATTAATAAATTTCAAATTATTTTAAAACCTTTCAAACATATTATTATAATTACTTTTAAACCTTATTGCCTTAATTTATTAAATTATCAAACTTAGATATAAGAGCTAAAATTGCTTCCTCTTTGACTTTAAATTTCATTTTTAACTCGAAATTGTAGCCATAGAAGGTAATTTAATTAAAAAGACTATTAAGAATTAAATGGGAATGTACGTGAAATTTCGTAGACATCCGAACTCTGTAACACTATATTTTATTTCATCATTTTACACTTTAAACTGCGAGTCTCCCTAATCCAGTGGTACGCAAAAGGTCCCGGGTTCAAAGCTCGTAGTAAGTGGAGGTCTTCAAAAAATAACAAGAAGTTCAGTACTGAGAAATTAAATTATCTTTATTTTTCCTTGCTTCTAAAATGTATTTTTAAAATATTCAGTATATTGCTATATTTTGCAATATTATATAATATTGTATAATTTTATACAGTATTATATGACATTATCCAGTATTATGAAAAAAGCATTGTACAATATTGAAAAAGTCACGCTTTACACTGTTTGAATATTGGGAAAAATATTGTATAATATTAGACAATATTATGTGCTACTTGGGTTGTCTAAAGTCCAGGCATGACACATCGAATGACCGTTCTGACCATTCGCTGGTACCACCCTGACTGGGAAACACCCTCATGCGCATTAGTTTCGAGCATAGATTGTGTGATGATTTTTTTCTTCTTACCTGCGAGTGTTCCATCATTCGTTTAAGTTTGTACGAAAAGTTTTGAAACACCATGTCTTCAATCGGATCCACAGTCACTCAGTTTGAATCCAATATCGCATCTGAGAAATTAAAATCTCTTGTAAACTCAGAACTTGGAATATGATGGTGTGGCGTGCTTGGTGTGCAAGATCTATAGATAGAATCAAAGCGCTTCAAAAATTCCAAAATTGCGATTGTATCACCATCTTTATGTCGAAAAGGATTTACAGCAGCCCAAAATAGCCTCGCCTACCATGAAACTAAATTCAAAATTGATAGTATTAATTCGGTATGTAAATACATGGTGGTCATAAATTATTGGACTCATTTCAAAAATTTATTTTAAAAAACCAATAATGTAGAAACTTATTTTTTTAAATGAGAGAGTAACTCAAAACATTTTTACATATAGGTAAAGCGCCGTTACGGCGCACTAAATCTGCGCAATCCAACGCGGGTGTCAAAATGGCTACCGTGCAGCAAAAGGCACGTCTCTGGTTCCACGAAAGGAAATCAATTGTAACAGTTCAAAGAATTATTCTGTTAGAGTATCAAAATTGACAGTCTCCAAGTAAAAACTTCATCAAGCGTTGGTTTGAGAAATTAAAGGGAACAGGAAATGTGTGGGAGACATTCACTCCTGAATTGCTCATACCAACGCTTAATGGAGTTCTTACTATGGTGTATTTACCACTTGGAGACTGATATTTTAGATGCTCTAACCGAATAATTTTTTTGAACTGCTACAATTGATTTGCTTCTGTGGAGCCAGACAGATGCCAGACGTGCCCTTTGCTGCACGGTACCCATTTTGATACTTGCGTTGCGCAGATTTAGTGCGCCGTAACGGATCGTTACCTACCTGAAAAAAAAATTGTGAGCTACTCTCTCATTTAAAAAAAACAAAGTTGCTACATTATAGGGTTTTTTTTATTAATTTTTGAAATGTGTCCAATAATTTATGACCACCCTTCTATTCTGTTAAGTTTCCTAATTCAGGCAACTGAAGTTTTCCGACGCATTAAAATACGTCATCAAATATGCTGTATTTTATAAGAATCTCTTACGTCATACGGAGACTTTTTGCACCCACTTTATTTGCGTAAATGTGAATTTTTGGCGATTTTCCACATTTATTTTATATGGCTCACTAAACACAAATTTTCAAATTACTTTTCGAACCTCTTCTTATTTCAGATTACTCTTTGTCTATATTTTTGTCAGTGAAATATAGCTGAAGTTAATTTCATCTACCTTTATATAAATTGTATGAAAATTTTTGCTTTGGATGATAAGTGAAATTATTTTGTCCAACAAAAATTCTCATGTTGATCAGATGCTCTTGGCGAAACTTTTCATTGCGAATCAACAAATCACCAAAAGAGATTATTCTACATATGCTCCTTTTTTCCTTTAGCGATATATCCATTGCTCTTTAAATATTACCTCCCTATTCATTTGCTTTTGGCAAGGTCTTGGCAATAAAAGAAAAGTTTATGACATCTTGCAAGTAAAAAAAAATAGGTTGAAATCTAGAAGTTGGTACACACTCTTAAAACGCTGCCAAATCGCCAAAGCAATATGTTGAAAGCTGCATATCATTGGAGCCAAGTCGCCAAAGCTATATGCAAGTATTACGTGTATTAGCTTTGGCGACTTAGCGCCATTTTAAGAATGCGTACCAACTTCTAGATTTCAACCAAAAAAATAACCAAAAGGACTTCATTTACGTCTGTCCCAAAATAAGTTCGTGGAAGAGCAATTCATTATATCCATTGCTTAAGTTATAAGATGACTGTAATAAAAGCAACTATCATGCTTCATTAACGAAATATTCCTAAATATTAAAAGCGATGAGAAATATTTAAATATATTTAAAATGCTCTTATTGAGCAATGCATATAATGACATAATCTTATACGCAAAGATAACACACCAAACAATAAAATTCTGGATGGTACAGCTTTGATATATGGCATCACTGGCGATACTTTTGTTTTGGCGACTTTTTTCAACAGCTTCAATATAGGACCCATTGGCGATATTTTATTTTGGCAACTTAACGATACGATGTTCGGTTAGGCGACAAAAAGTCGCCAATACAAGATTATCGCCACTGATGCCGTATATCAAAGCTGTTCCTTCTGAATTTCACAAGGTGATGTAAATTGAACATACATAGGTTGAAATCTAGAAGCTGGTACACACTCTTAAAACGCTGTCAAATCGCCAAAGTAAAACGTTGAAAGCTGCATATCATTGAAGCCAAGTCGCCAAAGCTATATGCAGGTATTACCTGTATTGGCTTTGGCGACTTGGCGCCATTTTAAGAGTGTGTACCAACTTCTAGATTTCAACCCATACATATACTATGAAAAAAAGAAATAAATTTATTTCTATCAACATAAAACTTTGGCGAGAGAGATTATAATTTGGCGACTTTCAAAGAATTCACTTAGAATAAGTCAATTCTATTAATATCATCTTGATTTCTGAGTTACACTTAAAAACGCTGTACGGCCAGCAAATTTGAATTTTTTCAAACGATAATTCGCGAAATTTAGTATTCGAATTAACAAGGCTATTTTAACCGTTGGAGAAAGTTTTTAGAATTTGGCGACAACACTGCGCCACGTTTTTAAGTCTAACCTACATCTCTGACAACTGTAACTAACAACTGTATAATGCAGTAAAATCTTGTCTCATGATAACTAGTTATTAAAGGAATGGGACGATTATTTTCTTGAATTTATTCTTTTAATTTAGTATCATTCTAAACTTGGAAATTCATTACGTTTATTAGGAGGAAAGCGATTTAGCTTCCCTATTTGGCAGCGAAATATTTTCTGATTGATAAATACGCCAATGTTGTCTTCCTTTGCATTTTGAAGTATTGGGAGAGGAGAACGCCAACTTAACTGTCTTGAAAATCAAGCATAGTGGGCTAAATCATGTTGCTTAGAAGGGAATCAATTATATCAACTGATTTAGTAACTACTAAATGATATCGTGGTTGAAATCTAGAAGTTGGTACACACTCTTAAAACGCTGCCAAATCGCCAAAGTAAGACGTTGACCCCTGCATATCATTGGAGCCAATTCGCCAAAGCTGTATGCAGGTATTACCTGTATTAGCTTTGGCGACTTGGCACCATTTTAAGAGTGTGTACCAACTTCTAGATTTCAACCGATATCACTATTCAGTCTCAAAAATCACTTTAAATTCGCAGTGTTATTTGTTGAGTGCTTTTCCTTCCAGTAGGCCCTAACTGTCACCAGCTTTAATTTTTGGCGTTATTTCGCCAAATTAGATTAAAAGGTTGAAATCTAGAAGTTGGTACACACTCTTAAAATAGCGCCAAGTCGCCAAAGCTAATACACGTAATACCTGCATATAGCTTTGGCGACTTGGCTCCAATGGTATGCAGCGGTCAACATCTTGCTTTGGCGATTTGGCAGCGTTTTATGAGTGTGTACCAACTTCTAGATTTCAACCGATTAAAATTAATTAGAACAAAATTTAATTAATTAGCGCCAACATTCATTGCTGAGAATCGCTCATGAGAATTATTAAGATTTTTCTAACGGAAAAGTACCATTTGTTGCTAATAATTGCGGTAAATTCATATAGTAATTTTCATTTTTAGCCAAACGGAAACAGAAAATGCACTTTTGTTTATTTTACTTGGCGACAAAAAAATTACAGATAAGGAAATACTGGTAACAATTACACGAAGAGAAATGAGGAAAAAAGCAGATGAAATATCGCAAAGAATTCACTAAAGCAAAAAGTACAACACTATCATACACATTTTAGAAAAATATAAAAATTTAATAAATATTTAAATTCTTAAGAATGACCGATTTTGAGGTAAAACAAACCAAAATATTAAAGTTATATTAAAACGGTAAAAATCAATTTTATTTCAGAGCTATTATTTGGAAAAAATTTGCTTGTGTTAAAAAGATCAAAATATTGTCCACAAAAGAGTGAGCCCTCTAAATTTTAGTTATGACGTCTTTGCAATCAGTCACTCAAGTCGTCGAAGGAGACTTAACAGTTTATTTTCCCCTTGGCCATTTACTATTATAGCCCTTCAATGGTTTTCCTCTTGACTAGTATGGCGAGTTACAAAAGTACTGCCAGGAAATACTGCTTTCCGAAACAGAGGCAAAAACTCAGCATCTTGGATTAATGCTGTTTCAATGTGTTGTGGACGAATCCTCTGTCCGTTGGCCACATTCAAAGACAGTTCAAGTATTTCTGCGGTTAGATATTCTAGCACCGCTGTTAAAAATACTGCTCCAGTATCGCTTATCCTAGAGGCGAAGTTCTTCGCTTTCAGCATTGTTTTTATTCTAGCCACCGGAAAGGTAAGTCCACTTTTCTGCGACATTGTTCTTCGGTCCATTTCGTGAAATGCAGTACTTTTACTGGTGAAGTTCAACAAAAAGAAAGAAACTATTAATTTTCTATTTACATCAACTATTGAATATGTAGCAGGATACCATTATTTGACGGGCGTTTGAATTTTGATAAGTATCATATTTCCATCACGCGATTTACACTGTTTTCATTTTTATACTTGATGCCATTATGGTTTTCAAAATTCTCCGAGTATCCATATAGCAGACATGCTCCTGTAGTAGTCCTATCTGTAGTAATCGGTATAATGAATTAAGTCTTGCAACTTAACTTAGAACCGGACATGCGATATTAAAACGGATGCTAAACAACCTAGACTTAAAATTTATAATTTTTTAATACATTGATTAAATTTTTTAGCTCCATCTTTCTCTTTTGCTACCAATGATGAGTAACCTTAAGACAACCTGTATAACTGCAGTACACATGACATTTCGACATGCCTGAAAATTATGAAAAAAATTCATTACAATATACTCAATATAATCTATATATTTAAAATAATTGGCAAAATCAGAGGACTAGTTCCAGTCCCTCAGCTCCAACCAGTGGATCGATTTCAAAAAAATTTATTTCTTATAAAGGCTTAACGGTCTTATTCACCAACCATGTTTAAAAACCATGATCAGAGGTTAAACGATAGGGCGTTGACTATCGTTTAACCGCTGATCATGGTTTAACCATGGTTGGTGAATAAGGCCGTATGACCCCAAAATATTACTAATATAATAGCCCAGATCTCTCGGTAACGCTCTGACATCACCAACAATAACACTCGCAACAATAGCACTGCGAGACGTTAAACAGCATTATTTCATTGTTAGAGAACCTAAATTTCAGTAATTTTAAATTTAAAAGAGTAATTGCCGTTCTAATTTCAAATTTAACAGCTCTAAAATAGTGAAATAAAATTTGCTATCGATTGATATAAAATTTATCTCGCTATGATCAATAGTTCCCGAGAAATTTTAAATTATATTAATCATGTATTTCAAATTAATTTCCGTTTTTCAATAGAAAGTAGTAAAATACGTCAGTGGTATATCATTCTCGTGAAATAGTTTGGACTCCACGATACATCTAATTATTTAGTCAAGCGTGATAATATAATTTGATAAAAATTTTTGGCAACCTAAAAATTTACACAAAGACATCTGAAGTACAAGGAAAATTGTTATACAACGAAAAATACTTCACACTGAATGTTGTTCACCAAGAGGTTTTTTGAATAAAGAAATATGCAAATAATATGTAAGTAAAAAAAATATTTCCTGTCATAATACATATGTTTATTTTATTTGTTTTCAATCAATGTTAAACATTTCTCTCGCATATATATCAATTTAAAAAAGTCAGATTTGACAGAAAATCTCTCGAATGAAGATGTAATTTGCTCCTATCATACCATGACGTTTGATTTTCTAGTTTAGGTATATATGTCATCAATGGTCACCTGCCACGCTGCCACACACATCCATCCATTTCCGAGATATATTTACACTATACCCAGATAGCACGTAAGTTTGCAGCAAGTTTGATTTTGAGTTGATATTACCTTGTCATAGCAAATTTGACGCGTCAAACTTGAAGCGAACTTGTAGCAAGTTCGCCGTGACAACTAGCGCCACCTCCTTGCATTGCAAGCTTGATGCAAAGATAGCACAAAGAGATAATTATCTTTGTCTCTGTTTTAAAAAAACATCCGATTTTAATAGCATCTCCTAGACCGTCCTTCTTTTTGTTCATTCAATAAATCAATGAAAATTTGTAAAAAAACTAACTTTTTTATAAAAAATTTTTTGAAACATTTTCCATCTTTTTACTAAATATAGCACTCACACTTTAAAGAAAACTATATCGCCTTTTTCTGAATGTTGAAATTTTAACGTTTATAAACAAAATTAAACCGAAAAAACAGTCAATGTTTGTTGAAAAATAAACTTATACATTTTGTCCCATTTTAAAGTAATTACTTTTGAACTCTAATTTCATAATTTATTCTACTAGCAAAACGTAGTTATTAGCGAAAATCGCTCTCTCTCTCTTTGACTTCAAATCATATTCTCAACTCAAAAAATTACTGAAATCAAGAAAACAGTTTAAAATAAATCGTATACGAATCGAATCGAACGATGTCGTAGCGAAATCTATCTTCTGCTCTCGTGGTCGAGCTGGCCGAGTGCTTTAGACATCAGGCTACCAAGCGGTAGGTCGCGAGTTCTATTCCGAGGCTGTGTTCGTACCCTGTTTCTGCTATAATTCGCAATGAGTTTGACGCGGCAAGCTTGCTGCTAATTCGTCCCATGGTGACTTCGAAGCTTGCGTTAACTTGTTGCAAGCTTGCACTCTTGTCATGTCAAATTTGTTTTAAGCTTGCGCTCTTGTCATGTCAAATTTGTTGCAAGCTTGCTGCAAACTAAAATTTTCTATCTGGGTAGGGATGCCGAATATTTCACGAACTGTTATTTTCTACGTAATATTCAAAAATAACAAATGCCAGTGCTGAATACTGTCAAAAAGGTGTGATTCAGTCATTTGTATAAAATGTACACAAATTGTTTTTTAATTTTAATTTCTTTTTTCTTTAATATAATTTTGCGAGGTTTTATTTTTTAGTTCTGTATACATACTGTCAACAGATGGCGCCATCAACAGCATGAACTACCTTCGCCACACAGGGGGGCATCACCACAACCCACCCAGGGGAAACACAGTCTTCACAGGTGACCTTCCAGATAAGCAGGTCACGCTTCACCGCGCAAATCACCATCCAGATAGCAATTTTAATTTGCAGCAGACTTGCACAGAAAATCTGCAAGCTTTCTGCAAATTTGTCACGACAAGTGTGCAAGTGTGAAACAAGCTTGCAGCAAGTTAACGCAAGCCTCAAAGTCACCATAGGACGAACTTGCAGCAAGCTTGCTTTGCAAACTCATTGCAAATTATAGCAAAAACAGAGTACGAACACAACCCAGGATAGAATTCGCGACCGAGCGCTCGGGAAGCGGATGCTCTAACCATTCGGCCAGTTAAGCTCGGAGAGGAGAAGACAGATTTCGCTAATACGTCGTGTGATTCTATTCGCATACGAGTTATTTTAAACTATTTTCTTGATTTCGTTAATTTTTTGAGTTGCGAATATGATTTGAAGTCAAAGAGAGAGCGATTTTCGCTAATAACTATGTTTTGTTAGTAGAATAAATTATGAAATTAGAGTTCAAAAGTAATTACTTTAAAATGGGACAAAATGTATAAGTTTATTTTTCAACAAACATTGACTGTTTTTTCGGTTTAATTTTGTTTATAAACGCTAAAATTTCAACATTCAGAAAAAGGCGATATAGTTTTCTTTAAAGTGCGAATGCTAAATTTAGTAAAAAGATGGAAAATGTTTCAAATTTTTTTTTATGAAAAAGTTAGTTTTTTTACAAATTATCATTGATTTATTGAATTAATAAAAAGAAGGACGGTCTAGGAGATGCTATTAAAAATCGGATGTTTTTTAAAACAGAGATAAAGATAATTATCTCTTTGTGCTATCTTTGCATCATGCTTGTTTTGCAAATTTGCTGCAATTTGCGTGGCGCTATTTGTCACGGCGAAATTGTAGCAAATGGGTTTTGCAAGAGAGGGTGGTGCTAGTTGTCACGGTGAACTTGTCACAAGTTCACTTCAAGTTTGACGCGTCAAATTTGCTATGACAAGGCAATATCAAGACAAAATCAAACTTACGTGCTATCTGCGATACGTCTGGTATTATATCACATTTAGCACTCCCCCCATCGCGGTTTAAGACATCTTTCTGTGAATCATCCCTCCTGTTGCGATATGTGTTCTCGAATGATAGCTTCGCTTTTGTAATTCGAAGCTTCGTTGGGAACTCAAAGGAGCAAGTATTCGTTTTTCTCTTCACGGCAATTGTATAAAAAAAGAATAGTCGTGGTAAAGATCCCATTCTGCGATCGCACCGAAAACTGCGACTGTGACGTCGAAGGATGACTTCCCAGGTAGCACAGAAATATTATATAATATTTGCACAATGTTATACCATATTATAAACACCGAGGAACACCGAATACTGTAATAAAGTATTGTATTGTATGTATCAGTATTTCCGAGATAAAAAAAATTTCACAAATAATATAAAAACAATGTTTATTTATAAAAGTCTTCATTTTAATTCAGGATATCACTCGATTGGAGGTTTTATTACAAAAACACCACTGGAACAATTATTCTTTAAGATGCTGAATATTATATCATACTATACAATACAATGCACATGATATTTTGATTTTTACATTAATCTGCATTGATCAATATTTTAAGGTGAAGTTATTCTTATGCTCGACAGATGGCAGCATGAAAATAAAATATCACTTTATTAAACAGTATTGAATGATATTTGTGAAAAAGTATTTTAACAAATGTTCATTTGAATAATAATGTTTACATAGTCATTTTGTTTTGCTGTATATAAAAGGCGAGCCGGATTCAGCTAATGAAGTTAACCATAAAACAGCTCTCACATTTGACTTATCTATTTGTTCTGTGAAAAAAAAGTGAGTGTTATTCTCATCGTAAGAATATGCTCGTGATTTTTTGTTGCGAATCTTGTATTTGATTTTAAATCAATACTGTAATTATAAATGTTAAAGGCCTCTCGTAATACATTGAAAGAGGAATAAATAAATTTCAAAATTATTTGAAAACCTTTCAAATATATTATTATAATTACTTTTAAACCTTATTGCCTTTTAATTTATTAAATTAGCAAACTTAGATATAAGAGCTAAAATTGCTTCCTCTTTGACTTTTAATTTCATTTTGAACTCGAAATTGTAACGATAAAAGATAATTTAACTAAGTAAACTATTCAGATTAGTTGTGAATGAACATGAAATTTCGTAGAGATCCGAACTTTGTAACTACATTTTATTATCATCATTTACGCTCCCTGATGTAAGTCTAGTTGGTTCAGAGGTAAGGTTCCTGGTTCGCATGCAGAAGGTCCCGGGTTCAAAGCTCACTGTAAGTGGAGGTGTTGGAAAAAATCGTAAAGTGTTACCCGTAAATCCAGTAGATTGAAATTAAGTGATTAACATTTTTTCATGCTTCTAAAATGTATTTTTAAAATATTCACTATAATGTTATATTATACAATATTATTCAGTATAGTACAATATTATTCAATATGGTATAATATTATACAGTATTATATGACATTATCCAATATTATGAAAAAAACATTGTACAATATTGAAAAAGTCTTACGTTTTACACTGTTTCAATATTGGGAAAAATATTGTACAATATTACTTTCTCGAATTTTATGATATAAGACAGTATTTTGTGCTACATGGGTTCTGCGGTTGATTACTATTGCTGGTCTATTCTGGTACCCCCCGGTTGGTTGGGTTGGGAGACGTCACTTTTCCCGTTGTTAACGTGCGGAAAAAGAGACGTCTCCCAACCCAACCGGGGGTACCAGAATAGACCCCTTGATTGTGGTTGTGATCCGTGAACTCAAGTTCCAACATATCTTTTTACAAGAATTTTTGCTGGCACCATCTGTTGACAATACAAAGAACTGAACATTAAAACTTAATAGAAAGTATTAAACAATAAGTAGAAGTAATAACAGTTTTTTATTTGAATTTTTTAGAACACTTTACTTATACTTAATAAGACTTTTTGAAAATTAAATGTGATTGAAATAACAGTTATTTGGAATAGATATTTAAAAATAGCAATAGCAAAAATACTTGTTACTCCAAAAACCGTGGATTATACATCCCTATTACACCACTACAAATTATGCAACGTCTTTGGATCCCTAATCACTGCAATGTAATTATGTGATCTGAATCATTATATTCAGAGTTAATAAATAATATAAAGTGTTTCGAATTCAGAAAATAGTTGGTTCATATATTAAAATTTTCAAAATAATCCATTCTTTGAAAAACAAACATATGATATTTCATGTGAATAATTTTACTTTTGCAAGTGTTGAACTGGCAACTGTTTGATACGGCCAATCAAACTGTAATAAATTTAATGTTAGTACGGGACGGATTTGAATTGTTGATATGATATGAGATTTCAGTAAAGCAGGTTTCCGTTCTTCGCGGTAGAGAGCTTAATGCTAATAATTTTAATGTTTAATGCAGAGTTTTAGTAAATTTAGTTTAAATCAAATATGGCCCATTTCGCGGCAGATAAAGACGACTTGTATACTACTGTGTTTTCTGAATTAAAACACATGGGAATTAAAGTACCGAAAGTGAAAAAATTCAAGTCTAACATTCTAAAACAGGTAAATATTTTATTTTGAAAAGCAGCTGTGCTTTTGGTAGAGTTGTTGTATAGTTTCTTTTTCTTTGACGTTTGTTCAATATATTGCTTAAGAAGTTTGTTATTAATTGCATAAAAAACTTAGGATTTTGATTAAAGCCAATTAAATGCATGATTAAAGTTTATACTTTTAACTAAGATATTTTGTTTCCAACTACGATGTTTTCTATTTCACCCAGGAACGTTTTGTCTTTGTTTTAAATGTCCGATGATTACAATTCTTGTGATTGCTAAATAGCCTCTGTGTATTGTTATTTTTTAGTTCCCTCAGTGTGTTCATTCACTAGCTTCAAAACAGATTGTGGCGATCTTTTTATTGCTAAAAGAGATTATATTATATATATATATCTTATTTTGTTTGTTTTCTTATATAAATAGATAGGGTAGATGCTCCAGTTTTGGCCAAATTAGATCTGTTTTTCCAATAATTAACCAGTAATTTCAAATTAACTCGTAAGAAGCATTCCAATACTTTAAACAATCCTTATTTTACTATTTTCAATCTGATTGGTTCATTTTTCTCAAACATGTGACTTGTAAAAAAATTAAATGCATGATCATGTATTGTATACTCGCAACTGTTAAGGTTTTTGTTAAGGAACAAGTATTTGCAGTTTTTCATCATGAAGCTCTCAGAATTAAATGATTAATCTAAAACTGATTACCCTTAGTGTTTATGAGGTAAGCTTTCTTTTTATTTGGATTTCATATCAAAATTCATTATTTTTAAGATTAAATGGGTGGTGGCCAAAACTGGTACTTTAAATTTACTATATGTGCCAGTTTTGGCCATGCAGGTGGCCAAAAGTGGAACACTACATGTTCCAGTTTTGGCCACATAACTTCATTATTATGTTTTTAACCATTACATAAATTTAAGAATATCTGGATAAAATAAAATCAACTGATTTAATTTTGTGTGTTTTCATTTTACATAGTAATGGCTCCAATTAAAAATAAGGCATGTAGTATTTCCATAAAAAAAATTTGCTACTCACCATCTAAAGTTGGTAATGCAGTTAAGGCCATTCAAAATGGAATGTCAAAAACATCTCCATTTTGAATGTTTACCTCACATTTATATTAGAAAATTTCAACTTGAGGAACCTGACTCGAGTGATGAGGAATATTCTTTTATATGCATGGATTGCTCTAATTTTAAAAATGATTCTGATGAATTTGATTAATGCTGCAATTAAAAATTATAAAAATACATATTTGAGGATTTGTTAGTGAATATAATAATGCAAATTCTTGATTTGTAAGATTTTTAAAAAAAATCTATACTTTTGCAATGTAATTTCAAAAGTATTTGTACAAACAACAGTATTTGTATTTTTACAGTATAAGTACAAACTCCCCATTTTTTGTTTCATATTTTATGAAAAAATTATGCGAGTATATATAGTTTATATTTTATCAACCAAATTAAATTATAGTTTTCTGCATTCCTATTTCTTTTTTTAAAACTAAAATCTGCAGCTAAAATTAGCTTAGGTAAATTTTATTACATATCTTTATAAATTCATCAAAAAAATCACATTTAAAATAACAGAAAATAATGTACTAAAATTTATATTGCATAAAAATGATTTATTTTTACTTAAAATTCATTAAAATGTCTATTAAAAATATAATATTGTGGCTAAAACTGGTGCATAGAGGTGGTCAAAACTGGTGCAAATTGAGTTAATTTATTTAAAAATTAGTAACTCTAAATCTAAAATATCCTTCAGAAAAATTTTATAACTAGCAGAAAGCCAATAAAATTTGCTAAAGAATAGTATAAGTATGATTTAATGTGCTTTAAACAGTCATCCACTGTGAAATTTCCATTTAAAATTTTCTCATAAGGAGGCCAAAACTGGAGCATCTACCCTATTTGTCAAGGTTGCTCCCAGCACGAGTTTAGAAAATTCCCCACCACAAAAGCATTCAAATTCAGGATAGGGTTCCCACATTCCTTGAAAAGTCCTTGAATTTTATTTGCTTTACTCAGGGCCCTAGAAAAATTTTTGTTAGGTCCTTGAAAAATAAACAAATTAAACATCCAATATTTTTTGGGACAGAAGAAGAAACCAGTTTGTTCTTGGTTTTACTTTGATAATTCCACCACGAGAAAAAGATTATTTCTATGGAAATGTTGTAAATCATCAATCTTTTCTCTATATATTCAAAGGCAACTTAATTTGACAATAGAATAAAAACTGCAGAGGGTATTTCTCCGTCGAGTAAAACAATACTGCAATTATCCTAATGTATTTTCAAAGTTACTGATATGTATGGGCAGAATTTTATTTTAAATACCAATAACAGATTTCTCTGCAATGAAATCGGTTTTCAAAATGTGTATATTATTTAATTTCATAGAGCCAGGGAAGTCTGTGTTCATGTGAACACAATAACTTAAATAGATAAAATTTGGTGTACAGTTTTATCGTTAGATTTGTTCAGGGTGGCAACAGAACCAGGAAGTCAGGGAATTTTATTGATCTGGAAAAATCGGGGATACGTCAGGGAAATTCGTAAAAATATCTAAAAATCAGGAGAAATTAATAGTTATTTGTTACTTGAGTTATTATCTATAAATTAGTATCTTATGTCTAGCATTATTTGTAATAATAAATGGATTTTTTAAAAAATAAACTTATATTCATTTATAATAGCATAAGTTTTTGATTAGAGCAATTAATTTATGATTTGTTAAAGAATAAAGATTTGAAGTAATATTTTGGCAGTTTCTCTTGTTTAAATCTTGCTAAAATATATATTATTAGGTATGTATAATTATACTATTTTTATATTTATGCTGCAACATGTTATTCTGGTACCCATGCAAAGAGCACTGATTAGTTATTGAACTGTTTTAAAGTTTTGAACAAAGATCATAATAACCTTTACTGTTAACATAACTTAACTTGTGTTGCAAAGAGTAGTTTTAATGTTTCTTAGAATTCTTATGCAGTTTTGGAAGCAAAGTATTTTGTTAAAATTTCCAGTATTTTTTACATATAAGAAATGTAATATACTGTTTTAATAGATTTTTTTTACAGATGTTCATTCCATTTTTTAAAAATTAAATTTCATAAAATTTAATTTTTTTCGTATTAAATAACTGGTAAAGTGTTTTTAATGTATATTGTACACATACAGTGATTCTGAGTAGGGAGAAAGCCAGGAAACTAATATAATTAGTAGCCGTAAATCAGGAAAATGTTGCAAGTTTAATCAGGGAAATTTTTTTCACTTTCTGTAGCCATCCTATTGTTGATCTGTATCAAGTTTTTAAATTCAAAAATGAAAATGATTAATTTGATTTAAATTTGTCATTTGCATTTTTGTGTCTAAAATATATATCCTTGAATTTTCTTAAAGATCCTTGAAAGTTCTTGAATTTTTTTCTTCAATAAGAGTGGGAACTCTGCAGGAATAGCTGAATATAATCTTTCTATCTAAAATAGTTTGCCTTTTGAGAACTTTAACTAAGTTATGTCTTTACGTGATTGTAGACATGTAAAAATAACTGCAGATGTTTAATGGTTTTTAAATTTACTTCACAGTATAGCCTCGACTTGAGAACTCAGTGCAGTCTCCAAAATTGAATTTTTTTGGTGATTTCTTGCCAAATCTAGTATTCATGGTGGTTATTCTGAATCGGCTGTTTGGCGGATTTGGGGATGGTTGGCACAAAGTTGCCGCGTTTGGCGAGACTGCACCATGTTCTTAAGTCTTACCACAGTATGGAGTTCTTCATAGTAATCAAAGGGATAAACATTTTAGTACACTGATAAAAGAGACATTGAGTTTTACAAAAAGACGCTTTTGCAAGGAATTTGGAATTTTCCTTTTAAGGAAATGAGATGCACAGATTATCATTATTTTTAGGAAAGTCTCATTAGAGTGAAAGATTTTATTTATACCAAAATATATTTATCAGATTAGTTTCCAAAGTTATTTTTGTAATAAGGAAACGAAGAAAATTGTGAATTGTGTTTAAGCTTAGATAATAAAGTGCCTATAGGGAATTAAGATACAAGAAATTTACAAAAACTTAATTATTACTTATTGAATTTTGTTATAGAGACAGCTCTAACATTAAACTTTATTTATCCTGATTGATTTCTTCTCATGATGTGTCTTATCAGTAAAATTGGCCTGCTGTCTTTTTTAATTATTCCCTTTATTCGTCTCTTAAAAATTTAGTGATGCTAAAAGTATTTGTTGGCCATGTCAGTAATACTGTATACTTTTCTAATTTTGAAAAATAAATAGTTTTTGTCTTATTTTTTAACTGAATTCTGTATTTACAAATAAATGGCTACCCACCTTTATTGTAACTTCTGCGTAAGTATTGGAAGTTAGTAATACAAAATTCATTAAATTAATTTATAAAAAAATTATGTTAATTTTTTTTTCTTGCATGATTAGCATAAAAAATACTGATTTGTTAAAAATAAATAGCTAATATGAATGAAAACAATAGATTTTGAAATATTGGTTAAGATTTAGAGTGTATATTTGATTTTGTCTGCAATAAATTGAATTGTTTACTCAAATAAATATTAGAATACATTACCTAATGATTTATTTAGAATTGCAAAATTATTCTTTGACTTTTTGGTATTCATTTTCTTATCAGTCTTCCATTAGATATTCACTAACTTAATAGGAGTTTTCTGTACTTCTAGATTTTCATGGCCCGTTTTCAAAATAGTTAAGATTTATCGCAAAGTTTAAACTACTTGCTTACAGTTTGTGGCTGCTGAAAATCGAGAAGTACCAAGTTTTCTGTAAAATATAGCTGATTTCTTCTTTTTTAAATTAGTAATTATCCTGATTTATTGTAGATATTCCTCTGAAATGTTTAAATCTCTAGTGTCTTTGCTTAATAGAGCGAGTTGGGTGTTTTATCTAATGTCAATAACTGAAATTCACACAGCTAAAGTTATAAAATGCAACATTAAATTTGCTAAATATATTTAAAAGTAATTCATATATTTTTAGCAGAACATGGTTTGAAACACTGGTTATAGATATTCTGTACGGTAAAACTCGAAATGAAATTTGTTTAATTTCAAGTAACTTTTTCTATGATCTTGTGACATGAGTAACCTGCATTTGTAACTTTTACTTGCTTGGTCAGTTTGCATTGTTAACAACTGTAATTTATTTCAGATTAACTCTAAACATCATTAAAAATTAAAATTGCATTTTGAATGGGTAATATGTTGAAAATGGTAAAAGTTATTTTGGAAAAAAATATAATACGTATGTTATCTAAACTTGACCATTAGTTAATATCAGGGTTGCGGCAATTTAAATCAGTTGATTAAAATCACCGATTTAAATTGCGATTTAAATCAACTGATTTTTTTTTTAAAAAATCACTGATTTAAATCTCTTTATTTTAAATATCAAGTTAATCTGCTTTAATGAAATAAAATTTTTCATGTATCTTTAAATAGTGATTTTAAAATATTTTTAAATGTATATTTAAAGAAAGAATACATAAATCATAAAAAAAATATTTCATTTAATTGATGTAACTAGTACTTTCCATATCTTTATTTTTGAGAACACACGCAAATAAGATTTGAAATAAAACTCTAATGAGCAACACAATAAAATGCAAAGTATGAGATGCTCCTTTTTTATAAAATAAATATTGTGAAAGGATCATGTTCACAAAGAAAGAACATAGTAAAATGCATTGAGTTTCATTTTAATATTGGAGAAAACTAAATAGTGTTGGGGAAAACAAAGTTTTTATATTGCAATAATGTTCAAATGCAAGATAATTAAGTAATACATATAAATGTTCCAAAAGAAATACAAACATCTACATAGCACAATTTAAACGATGATCTATAATTTTGAAAGGCAATGTTTGTGTGCACGATGTCCAGACAAATCTATCACACTTATAGTCATGAAATTCACATAGCTGATGGTGACTCAATGCAAATCAAAGCCTTACAAATTTAATCTAGAAAAATTTTTAATTAATGTTTTTTGTTGGTTTGGGTGATTTGTTGCTCTAATTTTTCAATAGCATGTTTTTGGATAATTGTACGAAAAAATAGATACACTATCGGAAAGTTGTTGAAATTTCTGTTCTTATGAAGTTTGTTTCTTACGTCTAACGTAATTTACTGAATTTTGAGAAACTTTTGAAAAATAGTCACTTTTATGTTTCTTTTCCGTTTGGATTTCTTAAAATATTCTCGCTTAAATAAATATTAAACTTTATTTATTATAAATAACAAGCGCATAGAATGGTTGATGTGTAAGATATTTAAAAAACACATTTTTGAGTCCAGGTTAGAAAAAGTTATTTCAGAAAATTTCAGTGACTTCTCACCTAGATACTGGTTTCTTTAATTTTTTATGCTTAGTAAGAAGTAGTCTATTCTCAAGGTCAAGGTGAAATAAACCCTAATCCAAATACTTGAAAGGGGAGAGGAGAAGAGTATGCTATTTAGTTCTTGCAAGATTGCAACATTTCTAAGACATCCTTAGTCTATTGTCCAATAAAGGGTAGAGAAGGATAATTCTTATTTTTGAAAGGGGGGGGGGGCAGGATTTTCAGTCCTTTGATGCAATTCATGTAAAAGAGAGCCTGCTTCTCACTTGTGCAAAATTTGCTTGACCAGAAGAGCTATATCTAAAAATTTTATATATTCTAACATATAATATATATATAGTCAGGAAATGTAATATTTTTCCTTAATAAAATTGTTCTTATATTTTAAAAGTGTATTGTTCTTTATATTTAGTTCGCAAATATTTTTTTAAAAGTTGTTACATGCTTGAAATAATTTTTTTTAATTTTTTTTTTTAAGAAAGCAGAGCTTAATGACTGGTATGTTGTTATATATATGTATAATTCTATGACTGTAGGCCTCATTGTCTAATATACAAATATTAAATATATATATATAATTTTAAAAAATCATTAAAATCAAAAAAATCAACAACCCTGGTTTATTTCTTTCCTATAACTCCAAACATTAATTTCATTCAATTGTGCAGAACTAACCGAAATTTGCTTTTCCTACTTTGTTTTTAATTGCATAATTTTGTAAAAGATTTTTACACCAAGGAAAAAGAATAAACTTTAAAAAAAAATATTACTTTGGAAATTATTGAATGTAATAATTACTTCATATTTAGATTTTCACAAAATCCCTTTTAATTTTTAAAGGCACCAAGTTTTAATTTAGAATAATTTTATATTCAAAATTGAGTGTAGATTTCATGTCTTTTTACTTCGCCAAATATTGCTGTCCTTTTTGGCACATACTTCCATTCCCCCCCCCCACTTTCATATATGATTGTCCCCCTCAATTGTAATTTAACACATTTGTATCATTTGCCTTTTAGGAAAAAATAGTACAACCGTCTAAGAGTAGAATATTTGGAGTAAGTTTGACAGACCAAGAATGGATAGCAGATTGCGATTATGTGCTTCCAAAGTAAGGTTCTCTTTTAATGTATTTGTTACTAAAATTAAAAAAATATTTAATCGATAAAAAAAAATTATCTTCAAAAATGCCAGTCTTTGTCATGAACTATTTAGTGCTATTCTGTTAGTGCCCCCACTCATTGTGAAGCTTAAATGTTGGCATGTTTGAGTTATTCTTAAGATTCAGCAGATTTTTGTCTAGGACCCCACGAATGGAATTACACCGGCTATATGAAGAGTGCCGCAACATCTGAAATAGTCACCAAGTAGGATATTTAACCGAAAAAAAATTTCTATATATTTGCTAGCATGTTGAAAGTGTGGATTTTATGTTTCTTATTCAAAGGAGGCAAAATTAACTGTATCCTATTCAAAATGGTAGTTAAGATATTTATGAAACATATACAACAGCTTGTTTTGTAAGAAATAAGCATTTAAGATTGTTGGATACCAGATAGCTAGCACAATATTCTTGAGATTACATTATTTTTCATTCTAATATGCTAATGAATCAAAATGGCTAACTTTCTTTAAAACGAATTGAATTTAATTTCTTTTAGTACTGGAAATGTGAAATTGTTTCATGCGTGTTCAGTAGGGTGGCCCTTATTTTTGAAGTTTTAATTTCAGTTTGCACGCCCTCCAACTTTTTTCCTTTTATTCCAAGAAACAATTAGAGACCTCATTTGTTCAAATTAAAGGTATGGAACACGTGCCGCATCGCGGTAGAAATGGGAAGCATGTGGGTATGGGAAGCTTGTTCCATCCTCTGCCAATGACTCACCCTCGGTCTGCTCTAGTCACTGTCCAAGACAAATATGAGTGTTATTATAGCTTCTAATTTAATAAGTAGCGATTGAAATATCTATTTAATTGGTAGCGAGGGTCACCAAATTAACAGTTGGATGGAATTTCCATCTTACTGGCAAGTACTATTGGTGTTATTTTATAATTTACATGAGGTTAAACAGTCCATAAGTGAAAGTGACAATTCAGTAGTGCACGAATGCCTGATTTTTTGGGAGAAGGCAAGGTTTCCTAAAAGTGCTACACCTTGTATTGTAGAAAAAAACTATGAAGATGTACTCTTATTGGCGTGATCTTCAAAAATGGAGGACAGAAGCTTAGCGAGAACAAGAACGTAAGTTTACATCAGGGTTTAAATAATTTATTTGACACTGCTGATGCTAAAGCTTTGGAAATTATAAAAATTGAAGGCAGAACATTTTTATTGAGTCAAAGAGAGCCAGGGCATAGAGGATGTCTTTATGGGAATCCATATGAAGCTTGTAAAGCATGAAGATAAGTCATTATTGTGAGTCAGAGAACAAGAAAACACGCGGACTAAGGCTCATTGTGGTTCGGAAATCACTGACAATTGCATGGATTCATCAGAAGGATCTTCAGGCATCCAGGATATTACTGATCAACCCGGGACTTGATCAACTTATTAACAACTTGTTTTTAACTCCATATTTAATGGCTGTATTCAACCGAAGACACATTAGTCAGTAAAATTTTGTTCTCGGAATCATAGATGAGTCTTGAAGCCATAACATAGATGAACTGGCAATTAATCGAAACCCAATAGAAGAATATCTGGAAGATTTTCATAAGAAGAAGGCTACTAAGATTATAGAATGATTTAAAGGAAATGGACCTAGTTTCTTTGGGATGGTAAATTGCTACCTGTTTTAAATGAACAAGATTTAAAGAGTGAAAGCCTACCTATCATTGTGACATATAAAGATAAAAAAATGTTTGGCGCCAAAATTAGAAAATTTTTCAGGGAAGGAGCAAACTATGGCTGTCTGAAGTATTCTGAAAGATTGCGGGTTAGAAGAGAAGGCTCAAATTCTCTGTTCTGACACAATGAGTTCAAACACTGGTCATAACAACAGTGAGATTACATTTCTAAAGCAGTGTGCAGATCGAGAGATGATATATTTTCCATCTCGGCTTTAGATGCACAAAAAAGTACAACAAAGTATTTTCGATCATGAGATTACCTCAAGTGACTAGTAGTTCAAATGTTGTTTTCTTTTTAAAAAATCAGAGAAAAATGGAACAGTTTGGAAAAAATGCTTGAACGAAATATGTGGTGAGAGCAAAATACTGAGGAATGTAAAATATCTTTCTAATGCACTTTAAAAATGAAAAATTGGAGCATGATTAAAGGGAGCTCATTGAATTATAAAGATAGTCAATTTTTATCATTTTTCAAATTTTTAGCAAGATTTTCTGATGAATATTTACAATTTAAGTTCTTCAGAATTTAGGTACGAAATCAAAAAAGTATTTCATTGTTGTTTTTCTTCAGAAAAATCATTAGCAAATTTCATTTCTCAAAAAAGTTTTAATTTATTAAAGAAATTGGACTTGGAGAAATTGAATTTATGAATCTCAGTCAGATCGTTGGGATAGGGGCGATTCTTATTTCAAGTCATAAGAAACATTCTGAGGAAACTCAGTGTTGTCAATGATACAGCTGAAAGAGGGGTAAAATTTATGCAAGCTTTTAATCGACTCTTAACTGTGGATGAAAAGCAAAATCAATTTCTTTTCCAAGACCACAGAAAACAGTACCCGGACTGCACAAGAAGGCTATTCTTAAAAGCGAAAATTTATTTCAATATATTATTAAAATTGTATTATTAAAACTGTAAATTATTACAGCAAAATAATACAATTTCTTTATATGAATAACAAATATACAATTTTAAATGCTTAATTTTTTGCAATTTTTCTCCTACATCTTTATTTAACCCTTTGCAGATAGACTTCTTTTTTAGAGCACTCAGATCAGATTAGCGCACTTAATGTGCCATCCCGTTTTTCCCAACTCTATGCTTATTTAATTATACACAACTTTATTTTTTATGATATAATAAGATTAAATGTGAATGGATGGATGATACCAATGTTTGTGTTCGAGTTAGAGACCATACAATTATTCATGAACTGAATTGTCCTCCACTTCTTTGTCTTTTTGTGCACTTTCAAGCATAATCAGATTATTCAAGCTCGATGCAGCAAGGGTTAACCTTTATATATTGAAGAAATATTTGGTATACTTACACATTTTGGTAAAAGGAAAAATATTAGGGGGTGCACGCTTAAAAAAATGTTAAGTAAATTTTTCGCCATTATAATAAGGGCCATCCTAGTGTCCAGATTTGAGTGTCGTCACCAAAAGTCATACGTCAAGAATTCCATTTTTTCTTCTGTTATTACTATATATGACATTTTGTGATTTCCAGTGGCAAAATACTATATATAATATTAACTTATCTAATAAAAGGCACAACCAAATGTGAAAAGCTTTTATGTTTTTGTAGCTGGTTGTTGTAACTGCAAATAGGCATATGCAGCTTTTAGACAGACAACCTTTTGCACTTTGAGTGACAATATGAATCTGTGCAAAACAAATGAATTCTGATTCTTTTCCATTAGCTCTTTAGTACTTATCACCAAGAATAAAGATGGGGTCATTCCATGTCAAATGATTCAATGCATGTTAATTGATAATTTTAAAATTAAATGATTTTTTGCTTGTTGATTTGTACATGATTACAGAGTTCAAGAGGAAGAATTTTGAATTTGTATCTTTTTTCCGATGCCTGTGATAGTCCCTTTTTTTACGAATGCAAAAATCAGTGTGTCTTGTAAAATAAAAATGGCTGCCATCAAAACTTGGAAAAAGATTAAAAATCTTCTCTTTGGACTCTGTAATCAAGTAGGAATCCACAAACAAAAAAAAATCATTTGACTATAAAATGGTCAAGCAACCAATTGATTTTTTTTCTTTTTCTGAATCACTTTACATAGACTGACCGAAGGTGCAAAATTCACATCTTTTAGATAGCAGTTGACAAAATGTGCATCTACAGCAACCTTATAACTCAAAACCCATAATTTATGGCTAATTTTGCTGCATGATGTTGCTAGACTTTTATGATATGCTGCTACGCCAACTTCAAATTATCTGGTCCATAAATTTTAGAGAATGATTCATAACTTGATCTGAATTCGGTACAGCTTTGATATATGGCATCACTGGCGATAATTTTGTCTTGGCGACTTTTTCAGCAGCTTCAATATCGGACCCCATTGGCGATATTGTGTTTTGCCGACTTAATGATATGATGTTCGGTTAGGCAACAAAGAGTCGGCAATACAAGATTATCACCACTGATGCCGTGTATCGAAGCTGTTCCCTGAATTCATTGTACAACTTCAATATAATTTTATTGCATCAATTTAAAACAGTGTCGTGCTTAGTTCACATACCTTGTCATGTTTATGGTTTTAAAGTTTCTTTTTGATATTTCAGGTTCATAGTATCTTCAATCACTTATCTACGGGAACACTCAAATAAAGTGGGACTTTTCCGTAAAGCAGGATCTAATGCAAGGCAGCGGGAATTGCGGGTATGTTATAAGCCATAAAGCATTTTCAGTTGTTTAGGATTCAACGAACTAGTTTTCAAATGCAAAAGTTTATCTTTAAAAAACAATTGATTATGGCTAAAGCATGATTCTAAACAGTTTGCAACCGTAACAATTATTTTTTAAAAATAAACTTCTGCATTTGACAGCTTTCTTTTGAATTAAAAGTTGCGCTTATATACTGTTGATAAAAATCACATTTTGTTTGATTATATAAAAGGCAAATGCACAACACATCACAAACACTCAAGAATATTCTACATATATACTGAAATTACTGTTGCCATTTCTTAATATGTAAACAGTTTGAATTATTTGTTGATGACCCGGTTGAGGAGATCAGCGTTTTTACTTTTTTATTTTGGTCAAGCCTTCTATCAAGGAGATACCATGAGTATGTTTATGAAAAGACACCAGATAAGTAAGCGGGTTCTGGCTTCCTTTTAGTGGGTATCATAATGGTGTGGGGTTGAGTGACCTCCAGTCAGATGGAGAGGAGTTGGGCTGTGGCCAGTGATAGCCATTAGGGATTTCACTCTCAGTTCCTGTGTTGCTGTCGTAAATACCTTCTCTCACTTCACTGACCTCAAATACTTAGGCAGGGCAGGAATAGCTCTTTCTGGTTATCTGATTAAGCTACAAAGCTTTAATTTATGAACTTTCAAACTCGGTTATACTCGCTGCTCAAAGCTTTAATTCATCTCCAATCCATTCACACATATCAGTTCTTTCTTTAGCATTTATTACTTCTAAAGCATTAAAACTCGATAGAAAAAACATAATTTTTTATTGATATTTAGCAAAATCAATAGATTACTGAAGCTCTGTGAGATGTAAGCATTATTGTATTGATTATCACAATCATTTGCATGTTTGACATAAGCATATTAACTATGCACTCCTAATATTAAATTTAGAAAAACAATTACTGAATTATAAAAGATTTAAACCAACTTGCTTTTATGTATTATTAAAATAAATCCATCTTTGAGGTGATTCTGATACACTGACTTTATTGCACTGCAAGTGGTAATTTAAATCTGTAGTGGAGAAAAAGCAGCTCTGAATTATATTTGGTTAAGTTTAAGGTACGGGGCCTTTTCTCCACACTTTGCATCAACAACATTTTGAAGCCAAGAGGAAGTCAGTTTAGCGATGTGTTTACATTTATTCTGGTTGTGCAGTGATGTTGAAATTAGTGTCTGGCACGCGCATCATTAAATTGGAGTTCTGCTCTTCGAAGCTTTGTCTTGATTGGTCAGCTATGTGCTAATTTCAATTTTATTGAGCGATTTAATAAAATTTGCATAATATTTCATTTGGAATTTAATAGTTTTAATTTTGACAGCTTAGTTTGTGTAATTTTTTTAAAGAAGATAGATTCCTAACATTCAATGAAGAAGCGAAGCCGCTGATGTTTTTTTAAGTTTAAAAAATTTGCCTGGAGCGGCATCGCATGTCGGAATTCTCGTTTTTGGAATCTAAAAAAAAAAAACCTGGATTCCTAACATTCAATGAAGAAGCGAAGCTACTAGTTGCCATCTTTGCTAAAAGTGAAGACGCTGATATTTTTTTAAGATAAAAAAATTTGCCCGGTTCACGTACGCAAGAGAACAAAATGTTCACTGCTCACCAAAAACAAATATCCTCACATCACCAAACCATCTTGCCCTTGGCGATGCAAAGTGAGGAGGAATGGCTCCGTACCTTAAACTTAACTTTTACCTTATATTTTTTTCAGTTCACTATTTGAAGTCTTTCTGAAATTGTATTTGAGGATTCTCAAAATCTCAGCATTAATTCTTTACTATATATAAAGATAAGAATTCATGATTTTCCTATTTTCAAATATTAAAATATTGAAAATATGTGTGATTATATCTCAATTCCTGCTTTTTCTTCCTTACAAAATTTTCCTTTGTAGTTGAAGCTTGAAAAGGGAGAAGATATATGCGGATCCGAGCCCAATGATGTAGCATCTCTTTTAAAGCAGTGGTTACGGGAATTACCTGAACCTTTGATTCCACAATATATGCATGATTTATTTATTAGGTAGGTTCTTATAAGATAAACAGTTCTGTTGTAATGGGCTCCGATTTAGTTTTATTCAGGATTGATTATGTTCTGAATATGTTTGTAAATTTCAATTTTTACTTTATTAAATCTGGAATTTCTGGATTTATAAGTGTGAACTCATTTTCTTTTTTAAATTTTGTTTTAGAACAAATATGATTAAAATATTATTTGGATGATATTATAACCTAATACAATTTATCCTTGAACACTTATTGCTATATAGGCTGCAAAATATTATTTATCCTCCATTAAGCAAAAATATATGTTTTATAATATACTGTAAAAGTTCTTCTCAAGTACCGATTGGCAGAGATTTTAGGAATAATTTATTGTATAGCTGGGCAGCTTACCAATGCTCTTTATATTCTATAAGTAATTATTCATACTAGCAGTTCCTGAAATTCTACACCTATTAATATTCATATTTGAAGTTCTAATGAGGGAAATGGGGTTGATGAAAAGCTGTGGTCTGTATCCTGATGCCTTACCGATGGTCATGCTGATATTTTTTTTCTTTGCTCACAACTGAAAGAAGTATTAATGCAGCAATGTCTGGAACTCCTTTCTTCCATAAGCTAAATTTTAAAATGTAATTAGAAATTTTTTTCATGTAAGAAATAACTTTATAAAATGATGTAGTGTGTCATAAATTAATTTTCAACAACTTAAAAAATATGCTTGCCTTACTGTTTAAATTTTTTGAATTTTGTATGAATGTGTATCATATTGATACTCTAAATTATTAGAAATGGGAATTCAATCACCCCTGTTTTATAGTAATAACTGTTCTTAAACATTGCCACAAATGATGGCTATGCCATCTAATTTTTCATAGACTTATGTGGCAGCATGTTAAATTTGCGATGAAAAGATGAAAGATTCTAGACTTAATAAAAATGCATTTTTATCTCGCATGTATCCATTAAATATGAAATTAAAAGTGTTTTTCCACTCAATTTTTTTTCCTGTATTATTACAAATATTTCTAAATAATGACATCAATATTTTCAACAAAGTTGTTCTTTATCTATTAAAAAATTTCTTACATTAAAAAAAGAAAGAAAGAAAACTCTACATTTAAAGATTAAAACTGAGTTATTTTATGCATATATAAAGAATAAATGGCTTTCAATCGCAGTTAGTTAAACTATTAAATTATTTTATTTTGTACTGGGAGAAAAAGATTGGTACTGTTCCACTATCTTAATGTTGGCCCAAGTTCACAAAATACAGCAAATTTATTATACAAAAACATGAGGTTTTTGCTGTCCTCTCAGCAGAGATTTACTGTGCATGGCTCGCTTCTGCTTGTTTTGGCTTGGTGATATTTATATTTGATGATGGCTTTCCTAGCTAACACAAGAGTAACAAAGGGCCTAAAATTGAGAATATGAAAAATTACAAAATTGTGGCTGAAGTTTAGTTTTGTTAAATATTGTGTGTGTTGAGTGGGGAGGGGAGGGGGGGGGGGCGGGGAAGATCTGCTCAAGCTAAATGTTTAAAGACAAATCCAAACCAGAAGGTCACCCTTCAGATAATTAAAAGTGATGCATTGATATTTATTTCACTTAAAATTTGGTGTAAAAGAAATTTAAGCCATGAAATGTATCAAAAATGAAAGTTTATGAGTAGTTGAAGGAAATTTTGTACTAGACTGCATAAAGGAATTTATCCTTCTCAAAGTTATTTGGGAATTAAAAGATTGAAATTAGATTTTAAATTTGAGTTCAAAATATCTGAACAAGTCTATGGTTTTGACATTTTAAAAAATTATTATACTTATACAGTTAAACCTGTACTAAGAGAAATCTAAAGGGACCAGAAAAATTTTCCGTTTTAGACAGGATTCCGTTTGACAGAGAACTCATTAGTATATGAGTATTTCGACGGAACCAAATATTTTTTCCGCTTAAGACAGGATTACATTTCTTACAGTGTTCGTTTTAAACAGGTTTTACTGTATGTTACTTTGCAACAGGTCTTTTTCTTTTCAAAGTTAAAAAAAAGTAACACATCTGTTTTATTTGAAATGCTCAGTGATGCCATTTTATTTTCAAAGGGTATAAAAATGCTTTTGGTTTTATACTTTAGTATAATTTATAAACCTTTAATATATTTCTATAATATGCATCTTATAATTTATAATTCTTTATCAAGTTAAAGTTTTATAAATTAAATTTAAATTTCTGCTTCTATTAACTGTGGATATTTTGCATTTTGTTAACCAAAAGTGTTAAAATCATTTATTAAATCACTTCAAGAAAATTAAAATTTTACTAACCCATAGTGGAGAATAAATTCCACTTAATTAATGCCTCCAATTTTATTGCATTTTATATTTCTTACTAAACACCCTATTTATTATTTACATAAAAAATGCTCGAATAATAATTGTTTAAATATTTGAATTCAGCTACTTATTATCAGAGGAATTTTAAATTTAAAGAATTTAATTATCATTTATATTAGGGATATAACAAATAGTGACTTGGCCAAATGCTCATTACTGAATTTTTAAAAGCATTTAACTTTTGATTGTAAGTGAAATATTTTTTAAATGAAAAATATTAAAAATGAAATAAAATTGATTTTTTATTATTTGTATATTTAAAAAAAGGTAATACCTTTATGTATATTACTAATATTTTAAATACATTAATTCCAATAATGAGAAATGAGAAGCCCTCATGATTTTGGGATTACTTCAGAAAATAAAAGAGTTGTCATTGCAAAAGATGGCTATGGCAAACACAGAAAAAAAATTGAATGGATAAATTAAAATTACTAGAAGTCAATTTCTGTTGTAATAAACACCAGCGATGATTTTGTTTTACGGAGCACACGAACTCGGTGGTTCACAATCTCCGGCACATGATATTTGTCACCAATACCCCTGGCTGAAAGGATGAGTTTAACTTGATTGGGTTACTGGTACCTGAAATGAATTATTATTAGTGCTGTAGGGGAAAAAGGATATGATTAGTTACGTCTGATTAAATGTCTCATTTATTCGCTTTCATTCACTTTATGCATTCAACCTTTCACTCACACATGCATACAATAAAAAGAAAACATTTAAGGAATGAATTATGAAATGGGGTTTTTCGTTACCTGATATATGGCACTGGTGTAAGCGTCCTTCGATTTTCAACATGTCTGCATCTGGTTTATGGCCCAGGTCCTATTGGAGGGTAGCCTTCCGCGAAAGCCCTGAAAAGGGCTAGTTGGCTTTTTCCTTGATGTTAGTCAGGAAGGAGAAGTGTCCTTGGGCGCCGCTTCTTCCGGGGGTGGCTGGGATCGTACCTAGGGATTTCCAGTATGGCTGGGTTGCTGTGGTTTTCTATTTTTCTGAAAAAGTTAACTGCAAGTTTTAAAAAATAATCTTTGATAGGCTGGAGTTTGTTGTAATAAAGAGCTTCTAATAGGTAGGATGGAGTGTCCACTTAATTGGTGGGAAAAAATGCGGAAAAATTTCCAAGGTTTGCAAATTTAGCAAGAAAATATCTTTTAGCACCTGCAAGCATTATATAGTGGCCATTTACTTTCTGAAGCTGGTAAAATATATGAAACCATATGGAATGGACTTCTATAAATGATATGCAACATTATTAAATACACTTATGTAGTATGTAACTTAAAATTGGATAAATGTTAATTTTTTTATAATAAAGGTGAAGGAATGTAATTTTGCAATATTCTTTATTAAATATATTTAAAACAAGATTTTTTTTTAAACATTCTATCCTAGAATTATTTTATTGAATAGCTGTTTAGCAATCAGCCAGAACAAATATTCAGAAAAGGGCTGAATAGGCCTCATACTAAATATTCGTTATATCCCTAGTTTGTATTATTTGTGTATGAAACCAAGCGGAACAGTCTTTCTTCGGAAAATGCTAAAAAAATATTGTTCTTGCATCATAATTTCAGGCTTTGCAATTATAACTTACATGTAACTTTATTAAATATACTGCACTATGCAACTTAAAATTGGTTAAAAGTTAAAAGATTTCTGGATAATAAATGTATTGAAATGTAATCCTGCAATATTTTTTGTTAAATGTGCATTTAAAAAAAATTATTATCCTGAATATATTCAGCTGAATATCTACCTAATATTTGGCAAAAGGGCGGAATATTCGTTACATCCTTAATTTATATGAGAAAAATTAAAAATTACCAATTAATTTTATCTTGTTACTTATTTCTGTTTAGATATTTTCACATGCAATTATATTCATAATTTGTTACGTATTAATGAAACTAAAACTTATTGTACTCATTTTTTTCTCACAATAAACTTTACTGTTTACTTTAGTTGCAGTGTTATTGAAAATTTGTTAATTTTTTCTCCTCATTGAGATTTCTTCACTAACATTACATATATAAGTGTTTATATGAAATTAGAGAGCTCATTTTCTAGTTTTGATTTGCAAACCCAGTCAAAATGTTGTAAAAACTACTAGAAGTGTAATATGACAGAAGTGCTTTTCTAGATGCAAGAGAAATATTTAATTTGGAGTTGTTTTTCCTGAAGTCATATTTTTAAACTGGTAATATTATTCTACCTTAGTTTTACATTTTATTTACTTAGATTTAAAAAACAATCTTGTTTGTTCATTACAATATACAATAAAACTTCTCTAAGTAGCCACCTGGCATAATGGTCACATCTCTCGATGGCTACTCAGACCCCCTCCCAAACAGCAGGGTTGGTCGCCCGTTCATTTTCTATGAAATCCATTTCTTTTATCTTCCTTTTATTGAGAGAAAGAGGATGAAAGAAAGGAGAATAAAAAGTGCATAACACAAGAACAAACATGAAATCAAATCAAAATTATTCATTTCCCAATGTGGAAAGAAAAATAAACTTCCCCCTCTATAGGTTGAGAGATTGAAGAAGCGTTAGTTATTAAATTTGAAGCAAAAGGCTATTTTTACCATAATCTTAGCCTTTCGATCTCTGAATGAATGTCCAAGTGTTTTATTTGGTCTGGATCAGCTTATAGAAATGTTGTGTCAGTGTGATAATGGGAGAGCGGAAAGAAAGTTGCCAAATCTTTCAATCATGGGAGAGTGAGGAAAAAAAAACCATTGATCAGCAGCTCAACAGGCTTTGGGAAAAACTGATGATATCATTGCTTATTCCTCTAAAACTATCAACAAATCAATTTAGGGATTAAGAAGTTCAAAGCTCGAAAAAAAAAATAAAAGATATAAACAAACTCAAATTATACCTTTTTTTCAAAATAACTTAGAAATCTGATTAAAGTACTCTTTTCTTTATATAAGTCTCCAAATTAACTAAGTCAGAAATAATGAATTAGGGCTTGTTTACATAAGTGCTTTATATTCTAAAAATGAAAACCCTCATAGCAGCCAACCCCTCTGAATGGTCAATTTTGCTTGGAACTGTGGATGGCTGCTGTAGAAAGGATTTCACTGTGTATTTGTTAAATTTTTTCCAACATTTGAGGCTTGCTTTCTCTTGTGGCTTGTAAAGTGAATATATTTTTTATCTGCTTATGTAGTGTTCATGTTTTAATCTAGATGTCAACAGTTGGACAATGATGAGAATAGAATCACTGCAAATCTTTTGACATGTCTGCTTTTACCTCCTAATCATCTTCATACCCTGAAATACCTCCTCTGCTTCCTTGCTGATTTTGCAGCCCATAGCGATGAAAATATGATGGGATCTTATAATTTAGCTTTGTGTATTGCTCCAAATATTTTTGTCTTGAATGATTCTGCTGATAAGACTAGGTGAGTTTTTCAATTTTTATGTTAAAGAAGATGCTTAGGATTCTTTATTTACATATTTCTTCTACTTATGATTTTTATATTGTAATTATGAATCAGATATATATGTAAATTTGTAATTTGCATAGATATTCTATTTGTCTATTTTTATTGTTTTTTATTTTCTTAACATGTCTATCTCGTATATCACTGAACATTTGCTCTTGGATATGCAAACTCTCTCTAATCCAACACTGGTCACTCTGACACTCCCACTAGTCCGATGCACCTGTTGGAACATGTTACTTGGTGATGAGTCATTCTTGTGAAAGCTTCCCCCTTTCAGTGCATAATTTTTCTATTGACCTTCTGTAGTCGGGACACTCTGTAATCCAACAAGTGTCCGGTCCCATATGTAACGGATTAGAGAGTCTATTGTATTTACAAATTCATGATCCAGCCAAGATTTTTTGTAGCAAATTTACAATTTTATTAAATTAATTTACTTACTACTTGTGAATGTTGACTGACATCATTGTAATTCAATAATTATGTTTTAAAAACTCTGAATTGTATGTTTTCTTGTTATTTGATGAGATCACGGTTGCCTGATGACAAAGTCTTGACTTCTAGAGCAGAAGTTCAAGGTATTTAAGACCTTATTTCACCAGAAATTGACTGTGCATTCTGGCCTTATGCATGTGAAATTCATTGATGTCAAGCATCTTCTTACTGGTATAGAATGCGTCCCTGTGTAGATTTAAAATGCCTTAACCAAATTAACCTTGATGTATAAGAATTTTTCTATTTCACATTAATATAAAATAGAAAACTTGAACATGCATGTCATTAACCCTTTCTAAGTCTGTGGCATATCCACCAACTTCATCATTTTTAAATGCATTTTTTTAAGGTTAGCAAAGGTTCTCGTTAAATTTTTCATTGAAACAAAAACCTATTTGTTCCACTTTCTTTTCTCAAACTATAATGAAGTGTGAACTTGATAATTGACTATTAATTAGCAAAATTAATTAATAAAAAATTAATGCCATCGAATACGCTAAATGAATTTTTTTCTCTTAAATGAATCTCGATACCAAAGCCATTTTACGATAACACTACTAGAAAAAAAAAAAATGTTCCTTCAAAGGGTTAAGAAAGTAAGATTGAAATTATTCTATTGTAGTTCACATAAAATATTTCTTGTTTGTGATTATAAAATTACTAAATAAAAACAAAATTTATTACAGATAAATTCAATTCAATTCTAAATTAATTTCTTGGTACTGTGCATTTAGTATAGGCAATTTTGAAATATTTGAGTTTCTGCTAACGCTTTTGAACTGTGTACATTAGTCTTAGGGGTAAAAAAAAAAATAAAACTTTTCATTTTCTATCCCTGTCCTTTGCAGACTTTTGTCAAGTTCCATATTCTGTATTCATTTTAATTTCCATGAAGTAAAATGCACATTATATAATAAGTAATATGATAGATAATAGGGATGTAACAAATAGTGATTTGGCTGAATGTCAAATATTCGCTGGCCAAATACTCAATTTTTTAACACATTTCACTTTTGATTATAATATATATATATATATATATTTCTCAAATTTTAAATAAAAAAAAATGTTAACACCTCGTATATTAACATTTTAGATACCTTAATCCCAATAATAAGAAATGAGAAGCCTTCTTCATTTTGGAATTATTTCACAGAAATTAGTAATCATTGCAGTACATTACAATGATAAACTCACAAGATTCAGTGGATAAATTAAAATTATTAGAAGTAAATTCCTATTTTGATAAAGAACTTCTAATAGCTGAAGTGTCCACTTTACTGTTGGGAAAAAAATGCAGAAAAATTTACAAGATATGCAAATTTAGAAGAAGAAAAAATTTCAGTTCCTGCAAACAGTATACATTTATTTCTGAAGCTATTAATGCTGAAAAATTATTGTTTTTACATTACAATTTCAAGCTTTACAATGATAACTGGTGTGTAACATTATTGAATACACTTATGTATTCTGCAACTTAAAGTTGAGTAAATGTTAGGAAATTTTTTTGATAATAAATATATTGAAAGGTAAAGGGTGGGAATTATTTGCACTTTAATTTGGATCGAATTCACTTTGGTAAAAGTAATTTGCACTCATAACAAATATATTGCACGTGAAAAGAAATTATTCCACTATAATTAAATTTATTCAGCATGAAAAAAAATGTTTGAACTTTGAACAAATATGATGCACTCAAGAAAAAATATTATCACTTTCATTAATTACTTTCCACTATAATACAGCTGTTTCTACTTTGAATAAACTAAATACAACAGTTTTTGCAGTCGGCAACATTGCATTGATTGGGGTGTTGCCAATAGGGGAAATCATCTCTGTTTTTGGGGATTTACTATCTCAGAAGGGAAAAAGTCTGAGAATAAGTCAAAGCCGAAAATTTTATCTGCCAAATTAGTAACATTGGCTGATTGATAATTTGGCTCTGTGCCGTACATTGCTGCGACTCGTGCGTGTGCATCGTTGCTTCTCTATGGGGTGCAGTGGAGCTGGAACACCGTTCTGGCACTGCTTATTTTCATGAGAAATAAAAAAAGAAAAAATTGCGAACATGTCCTTAGAACAGTGCGATTTTTGTCACCAAGGTTAGAGAGTCCTGGCACAGCTTTTCTTGCGACAATATCGCTGCTTCTATACCTATTTTTTTGTATCTTTTCAAACTGAAATGAGTCCACTTTGGCATAGTGCTAAACTGTCAGTCTCGGAGCCGGAGGTCTCCAGGTTCGAGACCCGAATCGACTTAATATCAGCCGTGTAATAGGCCTGTTGCACGTCAAATCATACATATGGGACCAAACGTCCTCCCGCTGGTGTGGTGCGGAAGTTTGGAGAGGGGGTGCCAGTTCAGGTGTTGTCCTTGTAATCTGCCCACGGTTCAAAATGACGAGGTTCATCCCTAAATATCCTCGTTTTACTTAAAAAACAACACAATAATTAAAATAAACTAATGAACTAAACTCAAAGTAACAGAACTTTTGAAGGTGTTAATTTAAATCCTTTGCGTTTAGTTTAGTGTATTTATATTAATGACCTGTTTTGAAGCAACAGGAGGATTACTTTTGGACGGACCTACTAATTTTACAATGTGGTCGTATGATGAGGACGGCACCTGTGCTGGCACCCCTTATCCAAACTTCCATACCCTACCAGCGGAAGAGCGATTTAATTGTATGAAAGACATTCTATAAAATGAATGAAACTGTGTGGAATTTGAAAATTTTATTGAATGATGCCAGCAGTGTAATAACGAATTGCTTCAGAGATGTTCCTGACCTCCCCGTCCAAAGACTGACGTTCTATTTTCATGTAGTAAAAAATATTAATGGCAAACTATTTGGCATTACAGACATAGATGAGAAAAAGATATTGAATGTCTTCATTTATTCTCCGATGACGATACCTTCAACATAGTTAGTGTATTATTTTTAAAGAAATGAGAGGAAAAAAATGATGTGAAGATTGCAATACTCACAGAATACTTTAAATCGGATAGCTTACCAGAAATATTTATCGATAGATAGGTACTAGGAATTATTTGCATATTACCAATAATGGATTAGAGGCAATCAATGCGGTGATAAAAGAGGAACATAATAACTCTTGCTAAAAAGGAAGCAACAAAGACGAAAAGATGCGGTACACATGCAAAACGGTGAATTAAAACACACAATTTACATATGAGGTATAGGTTGCATCTCCGAATGCAAATAGGCAATCAAAATTAGCATAAAACACAATCCCGTGGTCACAGCACAATGCCTTAAAAAGGGGCTTGCCGGACCTATGCTTCAGTTCGCAAGCATCGATAGTTCCGCGGAATCCGAGATAGCCAAAGCGGAAAGCATGAGTAGTAGAAACCATTTGCACGATGAGATGTGTTGGAGGCCTGTCGGTATGCTGCAAGCTGGTGCAAGACAATCTGCTGTTGCCAGAGAGCTGAATGTACATCGTAGTGTCATCCATAGGCTGTGGAACCATTACCAAAAGGATCAAAATATCAGTAGAAGACTTGGGTCTGGACGCCGGAGAATCACCACAACGGCATACGATCGCTACCTGTTCCAATGTGCCAGACGCCGGAGGACACTAACAGGTCTAACACTAACTGGCGTTGCAGCTCTGCTGCTGCAGGAAGGTCCATGTCCCGCCAAACTGTGTCACACAGACTGCTTAAAGGAGGACTGTTCACACGACGACCTGTTGTTTGTGTGCCTTTGTCTCCAGCGCATGTCAGAGCGCGATTGCATTGGACCCATGAACATCGCAGTTGTACACCAGAGCAGTGGGGCCACGTACTCTTTACGGATGAGTCTCTATTTAACATACAGAACGATTCCCGAAGGGCAATGATATGGCAAGAGCCAGGAACACGCTATCGGGTGCCAAAGAGACCATTACAGATATGGCGGGTTACTTATCTGGGCAGGTATAGCAACGAATGGCTGAACCGACCTCTACGTGTTCGCTGGGGGTTCCGTCACAACTGACCGATATCGCGAAGAAATCCTACACCTTCTTGTGAGGCCTTTTATCGCTGCAATGGGTACTGATGCGATATTTATGAACGATAACGCCCACCCGCATAGAGCACGATTGGTGCAGAGTTATCTGGAGAGTGAAACCATTCCACAGATGGCGTGGCCTTCTAGATCACCGGACCTGAATCCTATAGAGCATGTGTGGGTCATGTTGGGAAGACGGATTGCAGGTCGCAGTGTGCCGCTAGGCATTCTCCACGAGCTCCAACAAGCCTTACTATAGGAATGGGCATTACTGCTACAACAAGCAATCAATGACACTATTTGCCGCCGTTGTCAAGCATGAATTTCAGCTACAGGGATGATACCCGTTATTAGCTTGTGGTTCCCATTGCACATTCTGCCTACCAATTTGGGCTGTTGCGCTGTAACGGCCGTAATATATGTATTTTTGTTTGTCTTTGCCTCATTGTTTGATATGTGGTATAGTAATGCCACACCTACTTTGTGTACAACTTTCACGCATATCCATTAAATAGTTTTTGTTTTATTCCGAGTTTTGTCTTTGTTGCTTATTTTTTGAGCAGAAGCGTACATTTCATGAGCGCCTCCTTGTTGATAAGTTCCTTGAAGTTTTGAAATGCGATTGTGAAAAAATTGTCAAATGAACGTGATCCAGTTAACCCGAATTACAAATAATTTTACATGCAACTGTATGTAAAATGGCTTGTATGTCCCCACAAAGATTTGGGCAAAACCAAATCAGTGGGCAAAATTAGAAGTCAAAATTCTAAAAGAAAAAAACTGAAAACTATCTGTGTTTTATTTGTTATCTTTACAGTTTAAACAGAATATAGATGCAAAAGTGGTCCATTCACATGAAAGAGTATATCTCATATGGACCTCACATGATGCACTCAGCAATAAAACTGAATACAATCACTGTGTATGGAAAGTGACAGTATCTACCCCTGGCAGTAACGATTCTGTTTCCACATATTTGTGTCCTGTTTTTGCGAAAAAATATATTCATAAACATAGCTTAAGCATATTATAGCATAGGCATATTAATACGTATGGGGCAGGAGAAAGCGCCAAATGAATCTAAATGTTCACCTCTTGGGCAGAAACATAAAAGAGATAAGCCCACTAGAGCCAAGAATGCTCTTTTAATACAATAAGTATTGTTTAATATTGTATTACTTTTTCATAATTTCTTTATTCTCAATTATGTTCTTTTACTTTGTTCCAAAAGTAACTTTCACTCGTGCTGTATACATTTTTTAAAATCTTTTTCATTTTTTGTAATAAACTTTTTTTATAATACATATATTTTTTTATTTCCTATTTTTAGTTAGCAATCTGTCCAATTTAAAATTTTTGAAACTATGTCATAAAAATTGATTTTGAGGTCAAAGTATTCGAATTATAGAGCAAGATATTTGAATTATAGTGCAAGGTATTCGAATTATAACGCAAAGTATCCGAATTATAGTGCAAAATATTCGAAATATAGTGCAAAGTATCCGTATTATAGTTCCATGTACCAAGTGCATACTATCTAAATTGAAGTGCAATTATATATTTCCCTATTTAAAAGCATATTTTAAAAAATTTACTATCCTGGATTTATTTGGCTGAGTATCTGTTTAATATCCGGCCAAGCCAAATATTCATTTAATCCCTAATAGATAATGAATTTTTCCAAGTAGAATACTTTCTTCTCTTTCATAAAAAGAATAAGAATTTATTTCTTATCTGAATTGTAGCACAAATCTGGTTCACATTCATGTATCTATAATCCAGCTGTTGATTGAAAATGCCGTGAAAATTGGAAGTATTCCAGAATTTGTAACATTTCAACATTCGATTCAAGAGGGAAAGAGTTGTTCAGAATTGGATTCATCTGGAGATTTTTTGGATGCAGTCTGCTCCAAAAGAAAGAAGCAAAAGAATGGGCATGTACAAGGTAATTAATTATGCACACAATAATAAATTATCTCGCTCAATGCTGCTTTTTAATGCATAAATTATATTCAATTTTAATTCCTCACTTCCCAATCCTTTAAAATAATCATAACATCTGTAAGTAGTCAAGATAATTCTTAGCAAAGCTCTGTTTTAGTTGACTCGGACATTTTTTTCCATTCTGTTATTATGCAAGATATTTAATCATTTATGTGGTAAATTTTCTAACAAAATGATGCTAATTAATATTTAAACTATGTTTGACTTAATTTTTATCTTCTGTCACTTTAAAAGAATTATAACATCTGTAAGTAGTCAAAATAATTATTAATGAAGCTTTGATTTTTCCAATTCTGTCGTTTTTTCCAGATTCATTGATGCATGGCTGATTCTTTGCAAAACCTTCTCAAATAATAATTGTTGAATTTTGTCCCTTTTCACTTCTGGCCTTAGTTTAAGGCTATTACTTTTGCTTACTCTTTTACTACTACTCTACTTTTACTTATTACATTTATTTATTTTACTTTTTTATTACTTTATTATTTTTATTACTAATATTACGTACTCAAAACAACTTTAATACTTTTACTTAGTACTTTTTAGTTTTTTTCTTCTCTTGTATAGTCATGCTTTTGGACTGTTCTGGTAGCATGATTGGTTTTTAATACAATCTTTATATTTTAGGAAAATACAACCACTAAGTTAGCAAGTTGTTACATTTTAAGATTTAAAAAAAAAAAAAACTGTAGCTTTACAAATATTATTTTTTTAAGGTCAACATTTTTTTCCCCCCCTTCATTTATGTTATAGTGATTCATCTTTGCTGTAGGTTTTTCTGTTACACTATCAGATTTGTATAACATTCCACAAATTTTCAATAGTAATACTTAAGTTCCAGTTCATAATTCTGTACAAAATTAGCTTCTAATTAGATAATGAAAAAAAATCTTATTAATTTATGATACCATTGATGTTTGTGAACTGAAATATTCTACAATGGGGTTTTTTTTTTTAATTGCTGAGAAAATTCCCTTGTCAACTGCTTCTCATTTTATTTAAATAAGTACTTCTGTGTTCTATGAATAATGATAATACTAAAACTCTAAAGATAATTATTTCATAATCTTCACTTAAATTGTAGGCATCCAAAAATAAAGTCCAAACAGTTTTGATTTGCAACAGTCAGTCACTGCATAGCCTTTACATACTCTATTGACAGACTTCTTTGAATTCAAAACAGTATTAATTCTTCAGTGTCTAACTCCTTGATTAACATTACAAAGTCTGTATAAAAATAGATTGAAAGCTGAAGTTATGCCAAAAAGGAGAACATTATTTTTTGTTGCTTAGTAACAGATTGACAAATAAAAGGCTTCAGGGATAGATAAATCCATGGTTTAATCAAGGTTGATGGACTAAATTACTGATGCTATATGGTTATATTTTTACTTGCTTTTATTTAATTTGACTTTTGCATGTTTGTAAAGGTGGAATTTTGTAATCAAATTTTTACTCACTTCTTGATGTATTAGAGCTCTGAAATTTTGGACAATTGTGTGTTCCTAATGACAGTTCAATATTTTGATATTTTCATATCTTAATTAATAGTTAATTGATTAATTTTAATTAAATTTTGATTTTTTAAGTAGAACCTTTCTGGTAGTGAATTTGAGGAAAAAAATCCTTTTAAGATTCTTTGATATTTATAATAATGAATTAAATTTATTAAATACTAGAAAGTAAAAAAATATTTAGAATAAAATTTTTTAAACATCTGTAATTAGTATTCTGAAGTAGAAAATTTCTTTGTTTAACCTTGGCTCTGCTAAGGAGACATTGAGTTGCATGCGTACTTTACTCTCAAAACCCATTATACAATTTTTTATTCAAACAATGTAGACAGGATTTTAATGAGATCATTACTACTAGTTTTGGGTGCTTGTGTAGTCTTTTAAGATAATTTAATGCGTGAAGTGCAACATGCAATGTATCCTACCCCTGAAGCCTTTTATTTGTCAATCTGTTACTAAGCAACAAAAAGAGAAAATAATGTTCCTTTTCCTTTTGGCATAATGCATCTAATTAGTTTTTGGAGCACTGAAGGTTTAAAATATGGACATAGAAAATAAATTATAAAAGTATGAGACACAGATAACAATACTATGAAGAAATTAAGCCACAATGAATATCATAAGAAAGAAAATCCTAAATACTTTAAGAACTTTTTACTTTCTTGTATACAAAGAGAAAGTATTGTAATCGTCGAAAAATTCGAACTTGAGGTTTTGACGAATCTCCATGTTTTAGACCTCTCAGAGTCCGAAAAACACAACTTTGGAATTATGTCTGTCTGTGAACACAATAACTCGAAAACTATTAGAGATACAGGGATGAAATTTGGTATGTGATCCTTACACATAATTTGTAGGTTTCTGTGAAATTTTGGACAAAATCCGTCTACGGGAAGTCTGTCTGTCCGCTTTCATGTGAACTATAACTCAAAAACTTGAATAGCTAGATGGCTAAAATTTGGTACACAGTTTTATCATCATGAATATGGGTCCGTATCAGATTTTGGACCAAATCCGTCGAAGTGTTGATTGTCTGTCTGTCAGTCTGTATAATCGCATATTTTTAATTGCAATAACTTCTTAACAAAATTACTTAGATAAATGAAATTTGGTATGTGGCCTTCTTACCTTAATTGTAGATTTGTGTCCAATTTTTGTGTCAATCAGTTAAAAAGAAGGCATTCAAAAATTGCATAAATAATTTTTCTAATCCTATTATCCATGTGTACTGGTAACAATCTCTGTGCATGCAGAAGGATTACGTCACTTTGTCCTTGAGCCGGCAAGAGTGGAACCTAGCAGCGTGCGATAGATGCATTTTAATCAGTACGCATCTGTTTGAATTTGATTCTTTACCTAAATATTTTACAATCACTGTAATCTACAATTAAAAACCTTCTGATAGTCATTGGATTCTGGGTTACAGTAGGTTCGAATTCTTTTATCTACGCGGGAGGGAAAACTGCACCTTTTTGGGGAAGTATACAAGAAAGTTAGGGGAGACAACTCCCGCTGGTTTATTCTTGTTTTCGTTAAATGAAATGTTACTTTAATGTAACTAACAAAAAAAAGAAATGTCCATTTTACTTTAAATCGGAGCTTCCCAACGTCTTCTCGCTCGTATACCCCTTGATTAGTCGTTTTATTTTTGAATACCCCTTACTGTTATATCTCCCCGCAACCATCCTTCAGCATAAAAAAATTTTCATCAATAACGCCAAGGAGTTATATTAGCTAAAGAATCAAACGACTCTAATGAGCTTTTTAAAATTTTTAAGATTGATTTTTGACTTTACATTTTATTCCATTTTTTAAAACTAGTATTAGTTCGATGTCAAAACAAATGAAAATAGCATTGAAATAATTTTGCATTTTCTTATGATGAGAACTAACAATGACTCAATTTCTAGATATTAATCTACTTCCTTTTTTTATTTCGTGAATAAGCTTTTGAACTGTACAATTTTCACTTTCATTTTTCATAAGAACTTGAGAAAACGAAATTCTAAGTTATTCTTATGTTCTGTGTTTTCCACCATTACCAAGACCACTTTCACTTACCCCTAACTGGTCCCCCACTTACACCCAGAGGTATGTGTACCACAAGTAGGGAATCTCTGCTTTAAATGATTATTTCATTTGTCTTGGTAAGTATTTTACCTGATTTTTACAATTTTTTTTTTTTTTTTTTCCTTCTCTCCAGATCTACTTAGTGGTATCAAGAAATTAGTGGGTCAAAATTCTACAAGTGCGACAAATGCGAAGACCCCCGAGAAATACTGGAATTCCCATGCAGCTGCTCCCAGGTCTGCATCTAAGCGTGAAGCTGATACTGATGTTGAATCAGTATTACCAATTAAAAAGTATGCTTGTGTGCAAATTTGATGTGTTTGAAAGATTTTAAAATTTCACTAACATTCATTTTTAACTAATGGAAAAATGTAATACTTTCGAACTCGGCACTTTCAATTAATTGCTTTGAAATCATATCTACAATGTTTATGTTCCATGGTTAGATAATTCACATCATTATCAGTTTAATATCATTCCTAAACACTTGTTAAGAAATAGTTACCATATGCTAACATGATTTTGATAATGGTCAATGGTTGTGGAATGTACAAAAATATATGGGTAATAAATTATTGGAGGGTCTTTGAGATAATGTGACATTGGGTTGCATGCCAAGCAGATTGTCATGGAAAATAGAGACTCGCATTTATGTATAATTGGCTGAATTTTTTTTCTTTAATGCACAATATATTATGAAGAAAGTGCGAGAATAAAAGTAATAGAGATTGTACAAAATCGTATCTCAAAAAAAAGGAACATGAAAGTTGTTAAATTTGGAAGTTTTCCTTAGCCAAATGTTTTCAGTTACATTCAGATGTATTCCCCCCCCCAAAAAAAAAATGAAGAAAGGGGGGATTATTCTTGTATATTTTTGATTCTTTTAATAGAAGATAACTTTGTTGGAGACATTTCAATTTGGAGTTGTCACTCAATCGTGTATTTCAATTTATGGTGGGTTTTTAATATTATCCGATGAATGCAGACAACATGGCGATCAAATTAAGTCCCACAAAAATTTGTTAGCTTAATATCAGTTTCCATTTTATTTAATTTTCTTGATTAATCTGTTTGAAAAAATGAGAGGGAGGCAGGTTTTTTTAACTTTTAATTTTTTTTATCATAGCTTTTTAATATCTGAAGTAAAAACTAGAATGATACACATAATTTGGTTATTTTTCCTGACAAATCTTTTAGGTTTTCTATTTAAAGGAGTAATGTATTAACTCAAAAAAAAATTAAAATAAAAAATGAGGGGAATTCCCTTTTTGAAGTTATTTAAGTTCTTATTTTTTGTAATGCTCTCTTTTTACAATGTGATACATCCTGTTAACAAGCAGCACCTTTTCTTGCAAGATTTTGATTATGGCCATCCATGGTTTAGACTTTATTAAAATACTATCTGAAGATCTTAACTTAATCTTTCATCTATTTATGCCAAGATGAGAATAAATTGAATTTTTTTTCTATTTTTAATGACTGCTAGATTTTTTTAAAATGGCTATTCTACAGCACAATATTTCGTTATATATATATATAAAATATACTTCTTGCATAGCAGTATCCAAATACTGGAAAACTAATGTAAGATAATAATTATGTTTTTTTACATTGAGAAAAGTAGCAATAGCATTTATACCAAATATAAATCTTAGGAAAAAGCTAACTTTTAGATTAGTATGGTGATTGCCAAATTTTTTACCAGATATAGCTTCATGGCCAAAATTGCATATTTACTTAACCATGAAGTTGGCAAAAAATTGCATTTTTCATGTCTTGTATTGCTGTACTTGGCATATTTTGGCTACTATTGAACTGATGAAAGAGGATCCAGATAATTATATGAGGGGAAATTAATATAATTTTGCTTCTTTTGAGCAGATGCAAAGCTGTATAAATTAATTTATAGGTTAATCAATTAGTAATCAGCAGCAATTAAACATTCCTTGCATCTTTGATTGTATCATCACTTTCATTTCATGAAATTCTCCCTTAAAAATTTTTAATCTGTATGTTCTATCAGTTTCTCCTTCTAAATCATACACATTTTGTCCTCTATGTGAGAAATGCATTCTTCCATAATTTAGAACTATCATACAGCTAGAAAATTTATTTCACTGTGCGAAATAGCTATGCATTTGCATATTACAAAAAAAGCCCAACCTTTTTAATTAAAAAAAAAAAACGATAGGCATTGAAAATTGCTGACATTATCATTACATTTTGTGTATGCATGGTATGGTTATGATGTGTTTCCCTTTTTGATTGCATGAAGCTATAGCAATTTCTGCTTTGTTAAGTATATAAGATGTACATTATTGCTGGTTTTTATATATATATATATTAAACTTCTATTTTATAGACAACCGAAATTGTCTGTTGATCAGGAAAATATACTTCAAAATGTGACACCCAAAGATAAAGGTAATGCTTTTGCTCTTTTTTCTTTGTATATTGCTTTATCTTATATTTTTCATTATGTATGCGTGTGTTTGATTTTGAAATTTGTTCTCATTTATTTATAGGCATTATGAACTTTGGAACTGTTGGGAGAAGTGGTGGTCATATCCGTAAAAAATCGTTTGGCTTACTGCGTAAAAAAGAAAGAAAAAGGTGAGAATATTTGCTATTTTATTGTCACATATTACTGAATTGAGGGATTTAAAAAAAATCAAAATAGTCATCGCCTGATTTGAAGGTTTTAATGTCTTGACCCTTTGCTGCGCAAGACCTTAAATTTTTTGAAATATGATGAAAAAACATCTGAATGGGTTTAGTTTATTGTCTAGACATAGAATCTACAAAGAAATTAAAAAAAAAAAACTTGCTACATTCCCGGGGGGGGGGTGTCCTCTCATATGAGAGCCCCCTTAGATACAGCCACCTTGATACACTCAAAAAATATTGATGAATCTTACAGAAAATCATGAATTAAAACTTCAAGAATATTGAGGAAAATGTTCGAGTTAATTTGCCGAAATTCTAAACGTCCAGAACTGAAAAAGATTCTTATCTCTGAGTTAAGGAATTTTCCCAAACTTTATCTCTAATAATTGCTGTTCCAAAACGAAATTTTGTAAGGCTGCTATATGCATTCTAAAAGGAGTACTATTAGCCCCATCTTAAACCTATTATTTTCCATTTATAGTTGAATTTAACGGTTGAGAAGCGAGTGAAATTAGGTGTGCTATCAGCTGGTGCACTGTGCCGCAAAGGATTAACTAATTTGTTTTCTCTGATATCTAATAAAACGATAGCTTCTGTTTTGAAAATTGGTTGTTGTGTTGCTGCAACTTTGAGTCTATGTATCAGTTGGTTTATTTACAGATTCCAATTAATTTTTGTGTAGAATCATGATGTAAGTGAATGTTAGCTTACAAGTTTAAAAATATGGTAATTCTATGCACGATTGCTTCATATGATCAATGTTCTATCTGATCTGATCAATTTTTAAAATGAATATTTCATAATAGGGATGTAAAGAATAGTGATTTGGTTGAATAGCTGAATATTTACTTTTTAAAAATCTTACTTTTGACTTTAAATTTTAAAAAATATTAACACTTTGATGTATTCTTTGTGGTATTCTAAATATCTTAATTCCAATAATGTGAAAAACCCTCTTCATTTTGGATTTGCTAAACAGAAATAAAAGAGTCATCGTTGCAGAGCATTGCAATGACAAATCCAAAAGAAAATTCAGTGGATAAATTAAAGTTATTAGAAGTAAATTTCAATTTCCATAAAAAAAATTCTAATAGCTAGGATAGAATGTCCATTTAATTGGTAACAGGAAAATTTCCAAGATTTGCAAATTTAGCAGTTCAGCTCTTGAAAGCACAATATACAGTGAGAGCTCGTAATATATATTTTATGAAACCGAACAGACTTCTCCTTGAAAATGCTGAACAATTATTGCTCTTGTATCATAATTTCAAGTTTTCCAATGATGAATGATATGCAAGATTATTACATACACTTATGTACAAAGCAAGTTACAATTGGGTAAACGTTAGTAGATTTTTTAATAAATGCACTGAATAGTAATTCTGAAATATACTTTATTAATTACATTTAAAAGCACATTTTAAAATAATTATTACCTTGAAAATATTCAACTAATTATCTGTTTAGTATTCGGCCAACCGAACATTTGGCAAAAAGGCCGAATATTCGTTACATCCCTATTTCATATAATATGAATAGAAGGTTTCACTATATAATTGCTTGTCCACTTGAGGGGGCACCTCAGATATGGGAATGAGAACCTGCTGTATAAGTAAGCAGTCTCGTTTCCTGGTGGGATGTAGTAAAGGTTGTGTGGCTATTAAGCCCATCTCCGATGACTGGATGTACCCTGGTAAAACAGGGGGTTCTCGCATGAGCCGCTTGTAATCGCGGCTATTTTGATTTGACCACAGTATTTTCTTTCGCAGCGGCCAGTGTTTCAGAAGTACCCTGATGCCTAGGCAGGCCGAGGTTTTTCTTTCTGATATCATTGCTTGTCACTTGATTACACAATGAGTCTTTTAGCTAAATATTCTCTTAAATTATCAGAAATGTATGGTTAGAATACTGAAACATTTCTTGGGATTGAGAAATGGAAGGGTGAAAAGAATGAGTAGTCTGAAGTAATTCTTCTGCACAATTTAATTTTTCTTAAGAAAAATTGTGAAGTGCAGAATAGGTCAATTCAGCTTGTGAGAAGTTTGTTAGAACTAAGAAAATAAAATGACTTTCATATATTCATATTATTAGTTTTTATTTTCTTTCATTAATTGTTCTGTAACCTAATGTGTGTGTCTTAAAGTTGCAGTATTATTACACTGTTTATGATATTATGGAAATAATTGGAATGATTTTCTAATATATAAACTTCAGCAAACGCATGTTTATTAGAAAAACATATTAATTGGGGGAAAAATTTCTGGTGCTTTTTTATTTGCTGCTTGCATATGTTACTTTAAAAAAAATCTAACTAGCATTTTATGATCTGTAGAATTATACTTTAAACTGATTTTTAAACATTATTTTTCTGTAACTGCTTGATATAATTTGAATTTTTAAGACCTCTTCCTGTTTAGTTTTAAAATGTTTTATGTAGTACAAACCATTCATTTAATTCCTTATTGATCAAAATATTATGAGAGGGTCGAATTTTTGAAGAGATGAATGTTGTTTTATTTCTCAAAATTTGATTCTGTCAGATGAATGGGATGGACAAATATTTCATACGTTTAAATCCATGAAATATTTTATGCAATTCAGTTAGTTATCACTTTTCATATGAGTTCCTCAATTTAAAATGTATTTAGTAGAGTTATGATGCAAGTTAATCTAAGTTTCTCCTAGCGATTTTTTTTACATCTCTGTTGCAACCCAAACTTACTGAAATAAAACGTTATAAAAATTGCTGAAGTTACTGCTTCATAACTGGAATAACTGTTTCATAAATTTGAATAGATATTAGTTGCTAAAAAATTATAATTTAATACTTTATTAGGTTTGGGTGAATATATTTTTCAAGCTTTGTTTATCAAAAGTGATTTGAATAATATGCTATTTGTAACTGGAAAACCAAATGAAGCTTTTCAAAATATGAATTTTTTCCAATAATTATGAATGAAAGAAAGCACTTTATATTTAATTGAAAAAGTTAATGCAAAATGCTACTTGATAATATTCATTTTATACCTGTAGTGATAAGTTAAAAACTTCGATTTACTTTGGGTATTTGGCAAAAATGGTGTTTTTAATGATCTGTTATAAGAATTCCTTATTCTATTTGTAGACAAAAGTCCTGTCATGCAAATCCTTTACCTGTTGTGACCTTCAATGTTATACCACCAGATAATCGAATTGAAGAAACTGGCAACTGCAATGTAAGTCTATTTTATAATAATTTTTTATATTTGGATAAAATGTAAAAAAATTATTAAATGTAGAATAGATGTTTGCATTTGAAATTATTGCGTAAGAATATCAAATATACTCATACAGTTGTTGGTTTTATATATAAAGCAGTGCAATTTTTTTTGCCAGAATTTGATAAATTGAACTATATTGTTGATTCTAAATTGTAAATAAATGTTACAGATTCTAAATTTTCTAACATCTTCAGAAATAAATAAAAAATTTTCCTCACAATTTATTTTGATGAATTCATTCATTTTCTGCACCATGGTCATGGTTATTTTTTACTTCCTCTTGTATGTTATAGAAATAGGCATATAGGCAGAATATTATTTGCTTCAGAGATATAAATGTGTATACTTTTCACTTTGGAAATCAACTTCTTTAAAATCTATTTTTTGAAGATAGTAATTTATTTGCATCCATGATGTTAGGTCCTATATTTGTTTTGTTAAGAAGCACAAGAGTTTAGCTGAGTAAAGCGGGCTACTGATTTAAAGTGGTTTCACTGTATTTCCAACACTGATATGGTGCAGGAAATATTCTTGGAATTTTTTTAGTAATTTCAATTTTGTGGGTAGTTTTAAAAATATCTAATTGAAATTTAATACATGTCATACGTGATGAAATATTTCACTATAGGAGAATATTTTGTGCCTGAATTATGTCTCAACCCTTCTTTCTATTTTACAAAACAAACATCCTGTCTTCGATTGTTCAAAATAGTTCTTAAATATCTTTTGATTTCGCTGGCCCAGATATCATGTCCCTTCCCATTGACACCCACTTGGCAAGTTTGAGCTCTTTCATGTGATAAATTACTTTTAGAACTAATGCAATAGTAATACAGCAAAACCCCGGTTAACCGAACTCAGGTTAACTGAAATGACTGGAATCTCAAATCCAAGAAACACATACTGTTCTGCACGGAAATAATCGTGAAGGTGAGACTTTTTTGCAACGATATCCCCACTTTTTTATTTTAAGCCTCCCCATAAAGGTCGGTGGTTAATTTTAGAATACTAAAATTATAATTAATGGGTATTAACAATATTGATTACGATAATGTTTACCCGTACCTGTCAAGTGTATTGTGCCCAACAAAGGGTTAACTTTAATAAGGAACATAAGTGTAGCCTACAAAGAGAGTTTTGAATTCGTCTTGCATTCAAAACATTTGACATACAAACAGAATTACATACTGTAATTAGATACAAAATAGTAATAGATGTTCATGGCTTAACCGAAACAAACTTTATCCAACCCCCCCCCCCCCCCCGCCTTTAGTTTGGTTAACTGGGGTTGTACTGTATTTGTATTCCTGATACCTTCACAAATTGATGTTTTAATTCCTTATGTCAATATAAATTCATCTGCCTCTCGAAATTGGAGTTGGGAAAAATATCTTTCAATAGATAGAACTTGCAACTCTGAACCAATAATAAATTAATGCTTTGATCTTTTTTGTCAACATAAATTCATCCCACTCTTATCATATCGGAGGTGGAAGTGATATCTTTTCAGTAATAGAGTTTGTATTCCTAAGCCAGTCATAAGCTAAGTGTTTTGATCCTTTCTGTCACTGTAATTTATCTGGTTCTCAGAATTAAGTTTTGAATAATATCTCCAATTTTTCTAAAACGTCATCAATTTGTCACGCACTCTTTGAATAAAAGCTATTGAAATGTAAAAAATTTATTATTTCGTCTGGATTAATTGCAGAAATAAGTGTAATTTGCAGGATGTTTATAAGAAATCAAGAATCATCTGTCTCTTCATTATTTTAGGTATTAAATTTAAATGAATTGTAGATGCAGTAAAACCCCGGTTAACCGAGTTATCCAAAATGCCTCTGATATCGCTAATCCCAAAAACACATACTTCACTGCATGGAAATAATCGCAAAGGTGGGGTTTTTTTGCAATGATATGCCTGCTTTTTTCTTTTAAGCCTCTCCAAGAAGGTCAGAAATTAATTTTAGAATGCTAAAATTAAAATTAATGGGTGTTAAAAATTTGAATTACGATATTGTTTACCTGTGCCTGTCAGGCACATTGTACCTGATGGAGGGTTAACTGTAATAAAGAACACAAGTGTAGCGCACAAAGAGAGTTTTGAATTCATTTCACACTCAAAACATTCCAGAATTAATATTGTAATTAGATACAAAATTGAAATAGATGTTCATGGCCTAACCGAAAAAGTCATCCAAAACTACCCCTTCTCACCCCCACTTGGTTCAGTTAACCGGGGTTGTATTGTACTTTGAATTATGTTGATGCAATTTTTAATTTGAATTAATAAAATTAAGTTTTTTCCCACAGAATCTTGTTAAAGCTGCAGATGAAAGTGTTCCTCCAGTGTCTGACAACAAAAGCTCTAAACTGTCCAAGTCTGAAAGCATTAAGAAATCTGCTTCTGAAAGTTACCTAACGCCTAAATATGGAAAGCAGCATAGATTTTCTTTATCTTCTTCTAAAACTAGTGATGTGAAGCTCGAAATTCCTTCATACTTTTTACGGACTCATAAAACCAATGAAAATATGGAGCATTCAGTACAACAACTTGAACCCACACACTTAGAGGTCAAGAACAAGGATGATGTTTGTGAAACTGTAGTATCGCCCAAGAATCTTGAAATTCAAAATATAGAAATTGTTGCTAAACCAGCATCTGAAGAGAAGAAATCATTCGGTGATGGATCAAAAGATAATGAGAATTTTAAAGATTTGAAGCTTTTGGCTCAAAGTGAAACCCCTTTACGTCCAAAGGTACAAGAGCTAAAGAATGGAGGAGCTTGCAAAAGAGTTTCGCATAAAGGTTCTGGCGTTCAAAGAGCAGGTTCTCGTGGAGTATCAGATTTAAGCAAAAGAGCGAGTTCTTCTGAATTAAGATCTAAATGTAGAAATAAGTCACCTCAAAAGAATAGTAAAAACTCAAAAACTGATTTACGTTCTGTATCAGATTCTCAAATTAAGCAAGGCAGCCGCAGATCTGTCAGGAAAAGTCCCAATTATGATAGGTTTTCTCACAGAGGTGGGTTATCAAGAAATGAAGCCTTTATTGTTAAACCTAAAAAGCAAAGAGAAAATTCACTACAGCATCTAGAAAATGTGCCCAATGAGACTACGAGAGCTAATAAAAAGGCAAATGCTAGACGTGTTAAAAATGAAAATTTGTTGCAAAAAAGTCACTCTTTGAAGTCGGAGACTGGTGACAAAAGCAAAGTAGGCAAAAGTGTGACCAGGCGAGCAAGCAGGAATGGTTCACTCATTAGAGGAAGACCAAACACTGTTAATACTGGCTTGCGCTGTGAATTAAGAGGCAATGAATCAATTCTTGTCGCATCAGAGTCTCGGGAGAAAAGAAAATCTTTGAAAATGAACAATCAGAATGAAGTTGTCGATACAAATGAGTCTTCTAATCCAGTAGAAATCGGTAAGAAGAGTAAAAGAGGCAATGAATCAGCTTTTGCCGCATCAGAGTCTCGTGAAAAAAGAAAATCTGTTAAAATGAACAAGAAGAATGAAATTGTTGAGGAAAATGAGCTCTGCAATTCTGTGAAAGCCAATAAGGAAAATAAAACAGACAATGATTCAGTGGTGTTTGCTTCAGAAGCTCATGAGAAGAGAAAATCTCTTAGACTAAGCAAGAAGAAGAATGAAGTTGTTGAGGTAAATGAGTCTTGCATTCCAGTGGAAATCGGTGACCAGAACAAAGTTTTGGACCAGACAGATACTTCACTAAATATGAAATTCGAAAATTTCCACTTGTCTTCACCTATTAATTCTTCAGAAACCTTGATTGATTTTATTAACAATATGTTTTCTCTTGAAGATAAACCTTCATCTCAAGAACAATCTGAAACTCAAAATTTTTCAGTAGCCCAGAACCGAATCAGCCCTCGACTTTCAATCGACAAGAATAGAAGAGCATCTCTGCAATTGAAATGCGATAGAAGTTCTTCAGGCTCAGGCAGTAAAATTCCTCGACTTAGGAGTTCTCTTGAAGATAAAAGAACAAGTTCTTTTTCTGAGATGACTCCAGAACCTAAAAGAAAAGTTTCAAAGAGTAGAGGATCAGACAGCAGCAGTACATCAAAAATACCAACTAAAATACCAGATACCTCATTTGATATCTCATCACTTCAAATCAGTCTCAATGATAGTTGTTTCAAAACTCCTGATAATAATTTTGCAGTTTCCAATTCCATTAACTGGGTTAGTGGCAGTAAATATTTAGGATTGAATTCACCACAAGAAGATAAATACAATAAAAGAGAATCCATTGCCCAGATATTGATAAATAATCCTGGTCATGTACAAGCCAAAGTCAGCATGTATGACACAAGGATTCGTGAAAGTGTTGTTTGTACGAGAAGCGTACCAACTTTTTCTACGCCATTTGAACACTTTGATAATAGAAGGGAAATGAGATCTTCACAGAAAAATCACAAGAAGTTGCATGATTCCAAGAGCTACGATTCAGCAGAAAACTTGAATCGCAAGAAGAACAAGATGAGATCTCCATTTCTCCTACCACCGAAATTCAACATAGCAGATACCAGCCCTCTATCTGCACCAGATCCCCAACCTCTCCATAATGAAATTGCTAATAATAACAATGAATCTCAGAATTCTGTGAAAGAGATTTCATTCAAGGACGAGAATTATTTTTCAAAAAAATCTTTGGGAAATACCAGTCATCACCTGAAAGAATGCACTAATCCCAATAAGGCACTGAATGAGTCTGAAAATTCTTTTAATCTTTCAGTCAAGGATGAAAATAACATTTCAAAACGATCAATGGAAAATGTCAGCCACCCTTTAAAAGAAGTTACTAACATCAGCTTTGAAATGAAAAGTCCTTTGATTAAAGATGGATACATTTTGTCAGAAAATGTTCTCAGCTCTGCCAAGAGACAGAAAAGGCTTAAAAGGAGTTCTTTTAATGCCAAATCGCCGCATAAACACTCGAAAAGGGTGTCCAGGTCTGAAAGCTCACCTGGTCGTCCCAGACCATATGACAAAGCACATGTTCGCATGAAAAATTCATCATCAAGAAGTGCTTCCATTATATTGGAGAGGAATACTGTAAAAGTGAAGTAGATTTTAAAGATCTAAAATTTAAACTTTTGTGTTCATCCATTTTTCAAATCTGGAAGTCTCTCATCAGTGAAACCTGAGATATGATCAGATTACAAATAGTTTGGAATGAGAAATTTTATCCGGTTGAAAATGTTTTTAATAAATATAGTGTAATCTATGTTGTTGAAAACTATTTGAAACATTTTATAACTAGTTGGAGTTTAAAAACTTTCTGTTATCTTCAGCACATGTGTTCAGTTTTAAAAAGTTTAAGTAATTGTTTGCCTAGTGTATTAAACATTTTTGAAGTTCTTCCAATTTATGTAGGCAAATTAAAATGTTTACTCAAATGAATGTTAAAAAATTATTTGATTGAATTTGTTTTTTTAGATCCAAGAAATGTTTTTTTTTCTTCTTCTTCTTTTTGTCATAAAAGGTGATTGATAGTTATTTTGTGATGTCTCATTGATACTTCTGTGAATTTAAATCCATGTTCATTTATTTAATCAGTGTCAATTTTGAATTTTTTTTCCCCCATTTTCTCTTATTATTTTTGGTTTTTGCTTCCTTTTACATCACTTATTGTAAATATTTTAAAAGAAATTTGAATAAATATTGAAATTTTATTAAGTTGTTTCCTATATTTTAGTTGTAGATGCAAGATATATTAAATACATTGAAGGTCTACATATTCAGGGTGGTTTTTTTTTATTTTTTCTATTAGCAAATTTTTTTCATTTTTAACAGCCTGATACCTCGAGAAACTGTGAAAATTTGATTTATCTTTTCTCCAAAACTTTAGTCAGTGGTCTTGGTTTGGCTGTAAAATAATGACAACCTAGCCTATATATAAACTCTTGATTTGAAAGTAGACTAAATAACGATTTTTTACTACAAATACTTGCATAGTATTTGTTAAGATTTTTAAAAAAAAATCACTTAAAACTTGGATTTCATCCCATCTCTGGAAGCTAAAGACAGTTTTTTAAAAATCTAAAAAAGAAATTTTCTTTTGCATCTGTACCAAGCATATGAACGGCAGAATCATGAAAAAATATTTTCATAATTCTGGAATTGTTATGCACAATAAGTATAAAGCAATGGTGAACTACCCATTTACAAGAGCCTAAACATCGCATTAATGATAGTGATCGTAATTGCAACCTCTTAAACACAAGATGGTTTTTTTTTTTCTTCCTTTTAGGAAACATTCTGGTTCTAGGGTTTTCAAATGATGCAGCACAACAATGATTCATTAGTTGGAATACGTATTGTGATTGTACTTTTAACATGTGTGTTTAACGAACAGGTTGCCAACCATACCGAAGCTGCTCAATAAATACTCAGAATCTTTAATACACAATGTAATCGTACTCAAACAGTTCTAAAAATAAGGTAACCAGCCCTCTGAGAGAAAATCTTTATTCGCAAGAGATACGCAACCTAGTAAGGCACTGGTGCATATTACTTCTCCACATAGTCATCATGATTGTTGAAGCATTTGTTCCATTGGTACACCAACACATCGAAACTAGCATAGAAGAAATCGGGTCAAGGATGTCATTAAGACGGCTTGTTAAACTTTGGCATTGGTTCTGAAATGCCGAGCTTCCAGGTGCTTCACCAGTCTGAAGAGATGAAAATCGCTTGATGCGAGGTTCAGGCAGTAGACTATTCCAAAGACTGGCGAGCGTGCTTAACAGTCTTGTTCTTTTTTTGTCTTGCACGTCTGTTCTGCCATTATCAAATTCCGTTCACTAATGCTTCAACTACTTAAGATATTACGCTTCAAAACCAGCTTCCAATTAATTTCATCTGGAAACTTTTTTTTAGACGAAAAAATCTCATCACACTTCTTGCTTCAGTTGCTGACCACTATGTTTCCGTCAATGGCTCTTTTAACTGAGACTTTGGCTTTCTACTACACAAATAGCTCAATATACTGGTGGCATGTTGTGATTGTCACAGCTTAAGATGGAGAATTTAGTCCTTGCTGAGAATTTTTAGAACCCATTGGAGCTCTTGTTGCCTTACTTTTTGAGACACCCACGTATAACATGGATCTTCCACTATATGGCATCTCATTAATATATAGTCTTTGATTAGGAATTTTAGCTTTGAACCTAAAATATTTTCGGCTTGATTAAGCCACCTAATGTTAATTTGTTCATTAAAGTGGTGAGCAACAAAATATATGAGGATCATTCTCGTAAAAAAAGATGCTTTTTACAGTCCCGTGGTGATAAAAATTAGAAAATGCAACAAATGTCTTAATATTTTTGTTCATAAGTATAATTTAAGTTTTAAGAAAGCTATTCAATACGTTTCTACTAAAATAGTTTTACTATTTAACTCTCATTTTTCAACAGGGTTCCCATGGGTCTTAAAAAGTGCTTATTTTAATCCGCCATTTCTAAAAGCCCTTAGAAAGTGCTTATTTTCGTTTTAAAACAAAATTCTTTTTTCGAACGGCAAAATTTTAATTTCCCGAAGTCAAAAGAAGTTATCAAAGTTATGGAGAGTAGTGAAAATTTTTATGATTTTATCATATGGACAAGCTACAGTAGAACGAGGGTTTAGTTTAAATAAATCATTAGAGGTAGAAAATTTATTGACAATTCTTATATTGCTCAGAGTCTCATTTTTGAGAATGTGAATAATTCTAATGATATTCTCTCTACAATTGTTACAAAAGAGATGAAAGTTTGTCTTATCTTCGAGACAGAAATATACCCTTCATTTGGAAGAACAACGAAAAATTAAGAACCAAAAAAATTTGGGAAAACAGTAGGAAAATAAAAGTAGATGAGCTTAACTATTTAAAATCTAAAAAAGTTTTCCTTCAAGCTGATATCACAGCAATGGAAAATTCAGCCAAAAAAACTCTAATAAGGCAGAATCTTCCAAAAATATTTCCCTTTTTAATAAAAGCGAATGCACTGCTAAGAGATATTAAAGAAAAAAACATCTGAAATTGAGGAATTAGACAGTCAGATTTTTGAAAAAGAAAAATAAATCAACTGAAAAACAGAAATGACTGTATCAGGATTTTGAAAATATTCTTCAATTACTTAATTTCTGAAAATTAAAGTATTTTAATGATTTAAGTGGGTTTTGATATTTGTATGGCCAATTTAATGTATTTCATTTGTTACAGAGTTGCATTAGTTCAATCATTAAAATTTTAATTGTACCCTCTACTTTTCTTTTGTATAATTTCCAGATATTTTTAAATAGGACCGAAAACACTCCTGCGAGAAAGTTAGATTTTGTGTAAATATTGATACTGTCTTTTTTTCTTTCTTTCTTATGTATGTGTTTATATGACTTTGTACTTTACAGTATTCTTAAGTTTGAAGCTTGCCTAAGCTCTAAACATTAAAAGCTGAAGAGAAAATCTTGGAACATTTTAGATAGAAATGAAAATTCTTTATAATTTATTGATTTGTTAAAGTAAGGAATTTTTGGAAAAACAAAAAATGTTAGAATGTAATAAGTTGTAATATGTTTAAAAGTCAAGATTTGTTACTATATATATGAGCAACTTTTTGAACTTTAAGATAGTGGTAAGTTTAATTTTTTTTTTCCCCTGCTTGTGCCTATTTTATAGTTGGTTAATATGCGCACATATTACTGACATGCATGCATGTACATACCCATTTTAGCTGCTGAAATTTTTAATAATGGGACGGGGCTTATTTTGAAAATTTTTTATATGTCATTATTTTTGTAAAAATTAAATTTAAAAATATAGACTTAAATATTGAATTTTTTTACATAATATTGTTCTTATGAGTTTAACTAAACTGTAAAAGCATCTCACTTGGTTGAAAGTCATATATTAAATTGTGAAATACGGCTTTTATAATACAGTGGAACTGCGATATAGCGAACCCAGGATATAACGAAGCCTCAGTTACAGTGAACCTTTACATGGTCCCAACTGAAGCCCTATGTTAATAATGTATTTTCATATGTTTACAACGAACAGCAAACGCTAGAGACTCGATTACAGCGACCTGAAAATTTTTAAAACTTCAAACTACCCCTTTTGCATGAAATACTCTGGTCCAGAGACCACATTCCTAGCCTATTGTACCTTTGTTAGAGTCGCTTAGAACCCCATAAGTTGGACAAAGGAACAATAGGCAAGGCTCTTTACAGTTTCTATCTCCTTTCCTTCCCAGGTGGACACTTGGCCTGGTGTCAACCAGGGAAGGGGGACTTTCTGGTCAGCTGGGAAAGTGAGTGAGGAAGATATCGTGGCATTAGTAAATGGAAAACAACTCTATTGTACATTCGTCTTCAGATATGGAGGAAGAACAAGACGAACCAGGGCCTTCAATTGCAGATGCAAAAGCAGCTACAGACATTTTGAACAATTTTTTGCCACAGAAAACATCTACGAACATGTTGTGGGCCCGTTTAAAATAGTGGATAAACAAATTGACGAGTTGTATATAAAATCGAAAACTTTTCAACCAAAAATAACATCTTTTTTTCAATGTAGTGGATTAGCAAATAAGTAAAAAAAGATAAATGTTTAGTTTATTATTGAGTATATTATTTAATACTTTATTTCCCGTAATTACTAATGAAAATATTATGTTATTATAAAGTTTATTATAGAAGTAGTATCTTAGTATGTTGGGACATTTTTTTTTTGCAAATACGGATACAGCGAACCTCGGTTAAAACGAACTTCTGAGTCGGTCCGTTGAGGGTTTGTTATAACGGGGTTTGACTGTATTTTATTTAAGTCCTTATAAAGTCTTGGAAGGTGCTTATTTTTAGTTTGAAAAGTAGAGTGGGAACCCTGTTCAATGAATATAAGACAAAAGTCCCCTCTATGGATCTCCCTACACATGAAATTCAAAATAATTTTTACTAAAACTCGAGCAATTTTTTTTAAAAATGCATTTTTTTTTTTTCCAGTATTAACTAGTTTAAGGTCTAACCAAACATTTTTAAAAAATTATTTTTATTTAGTAATTTTTACACTTTGTCCCTAGTCGAATACATCTCTCTCCGTGGACGAAGAAAATTAATTTTAAAAAATTGCAGCTTATTTCAAATAATCATGAAAGAGTTTATAAGAAAGTAAGACAATTTGTTCTTTAATCTTAAGGAAATATTTTCGTTCTATTGCGAATTTATTGAATATATTTACAATTTATTAGTTCCATTTAGAGCTTGGTAAAGTTCTCAGTGTCCACTCCGTGGACATCATAAATAAGTTAAGAAAAATCTAATTTATAATTAAAATACAAAATTTTGATAGGTTTATTATCGAATTTAATAAAAATAAGTACCACTTTGGCCAATTCAAAACTTAGTTTTTGTCTCTTCCGTGAACACAGCATCTCCACAGAGAGGATGGCATTGTCAATGGAGACAAAATCTCAAAAATCATGATGCAGTTAAATAAATTAAAATAATATCAATTAAAAGTTCTTTGATAGATTTTTTATGAAATTTAAATTATATTCTTAAAAAGAATTAAGGTAAACAATTCATATAGAGTATTTTTAATATTAAAGCTTCAATAATCTATAAAAAACATTTTAATAGCTAAATTTATTTTTAGAAAAGATGGGAATATCAAAAAATAAAAAGACAAAGCAGTCAGATGCTCGAATTCAGAAGAGTAGAAAAAACTTAATACGAGACTTACTAGATTGTTTATTAATAAATAAATATATGGTATTCCTTAATCTAGTATATAATTGATTACTTTCCTGCAAAATGTTGACTTTCATTTATTTGAATTTTGTTTGTAACTAATGCACAATCAGTGCCATTATTTGAAAGGTGCTATTTTTTAAAATGTTAAGCTTTCTTGCACTGGTTTTTAATAACTAATTTTATTGTTTTTAATTATAAGAAATAAACCTGTACCAAATCTGCCCAATAATTAGTCAATTATGCTTTTATTTGAAATGTATAAGTTCTGTCGACTTCGTGGCTCCTTCGTAGACAGGTAAAAAATTTTAAAACTAAAAAAAAAAATAGAAAATTTGACCACTAATATAAGGTTATTTATTAAGCTTAAATGGAAACATCCATGCAATTTTTAAGATTTTTTACATACTTTTGTAAAAAATTTTTTTATCTATTTGTACGTTTTTTGTGAGAATGACCCATGAAGAAAATGCAATGTCTTGATAAGAGAAGCCATAGAATTTTTTTTTTTTTTTGTAGCAGTAGCTGATGGTTTAATACTACTTTGTTTTTCCCAATGCAACTTTCAGAAGTCTTTCTCAACTCATTTAGTCTTTAATTTGCCACTTCACAACAAATATTTATCATGTTAGATCACCAGTAGATTGTTTTTTATTAAATAGTCGAAGAATTTTAGTTAATCTGTTTTGACAACAGGCTAATACTTCAAAATCAAAGATCATGTGGTGAACTTGAATCAAGATGTTTTGAGTAACTTTTTGATTAATCCAATAATTTAACCCTCTAAGATTGTGGGAAGTTACTTACCACAACAATTTTATATCACTACTGATGAAGCTGCTATCTCTTCATAACTTAAGAAACCACAAAAAATATTAAATACTTTGATGGCTAAAACTACATTATGTGGTCAAATAATTATTTTGAGATAGCAATGTGGCAACTTGTTAATGCTGTGAAGAAGGTTGGTGTAAGTTGCTGCCAAGTTTTTTTATGAAACAAAAGTCTATATATTTCATTGCTTATCTCAAGCCGAAGTGTCTTGATTTGTTAATCAAATTTCATAATAAGCTAAATAAATTTCTTAAACAGTCTCAATCCCAAAAGTATTTTAAGATAGAAATATTAGGAAAAAAAAATGCCCCTTTAACACATTCATGCCGGCATGTATCACCAGTGGGTCACGCTTGAATAATGCAAATTTCAGAGACGCCGTGAACGCATTAAAGCATTCTTATGCAAGGGATTTAAAAACTGGCCCACAGCAATAACAGGGGACAATAATAAATCTTAAAAGTTATTCAGGAAAAAAATTAGTCACAATACAAAGAAAGTAAATGTTCAGATGAATATTGTTTCAATTCTATTTATTAAAAATATCCAAATAAAGTACAACTCAAATTTTTGTGAAGTTCTTGTTTACAGCATTTTTATCAATTGCAACTTGAAGTGGGAGGAATAAGACTAAGTGAATCTATGCTGTAAGATTATTAAGCAAGGCCACGAAATAAATATTTCTTTGAAAAGCAAATGTATGAAGTGGTTTGTTTTTATGGTGCAAAAGCCATTTTTGGCCATGCTGTGCCAAACACATTATTCAAAAGAGTTGATCAATTTCGTCTACAAGACACAAAAAAAGGGGGGGGGACTTTAAATGTGCTTACCAATGTCACGTAAAAACCAGTTTAGGTGGAGATCTTGACCGAACAAGTCTTTTAAACTGTTGTCTCTACCAAAGCGGTTCTGCCCAAAATAGTTGAAATTAGGGCATTGCACCAGAACACGTTTAATAGACAAAGTGCACGAACATGTTGGTGGTGGTTCAGAAATCAGTAAATATTTGTTAGTCGTGTATGCCTGATTCTTAAGTCACTTGATGAAGTGGGAAAGTCAGCTACACTGAAACTGTTAGTGCCACACAAAGTGAAGTTTCTACCATAAGCCAATAGCTTTTTGAAAAAAAAATGCTAATATATACTCTGGAATGTTGTAAGGTGCAAATGCATGACGATTAGTTGAAATTTTTAATTTTGACACTAAATACAACTAAAGTAGCAAAAAGTTTTTATTATTTCATAAACTGTACACATATTACTCAGTATCAGCACAAAAATAAAGTCTTATAAAAAATTCAATATATTGCTTCTTATGTACATGCTTAAAAATTTTCAAGTGAAATTTTGTTAATGTTCACAATTTTACAAAATTTAGAATTAAAAGCAATAAAAACATTTAACCATTATAAGTATGAAACTGCATTCTTCACATATGGGCTAATTTAAAATAAAATCTGGTAACTATAACAAAGTTCGATTCCTTCAACAATTTTTTGTGCTGAACATGGAAAACAGATATGTATTTAATAAATACTAGTAAATAATGTTATCGATTTTATGCACATACAAACAAAGAAAGTGACTATGAATATGCAGTTATAAGATTTTTGATTACGAAAATTTTCATAATATAAATTTCAACATCAAAAGAGACAAATTATAAAACTGCCAATTGTCCAGAGACTAAAAAAATTATAGATAACTTATGTAATATTCCATCATTTCAATTTTTGATATTTAAGTAATTATAACATACACTAAGACTTGTGGAATTTCTTGCTAGAATCCTTAGAATGATCTAAGAGCAATTGGCAAGGCGTGAACTGGTTTCCATACAGTTCTCTGAACTGTTCCATCCATTGTACAATTTTGTCTGCTCCATAAGTATCCACATAGCGGAATGGTCCTCCATGGAATGGTGGGAAACCAAGTCCAAATACTGCACCAATGTCTCCTTCCAACTGAGAGAAGAAAAAAACTATAACAGCTAATAAAAATATACCGAAACGCAGTCTGTTATCAAATGCAATGGGTGATCATTTACCGCTTATTTTAATCAAATATGATGTTTGCTAACCTATCATTGATTTTTATGAGAAACTTACATATTTTTTTCTCTGGAACAAATTAGTATTTCTTATTACATATTTATTTATAAGTAATAACAATTGAAGGTTGCTGAAGTTAGAGCATCCGGACATTTTTTTTTTAATGTACAGCGATAGAGAAGTAATTTTAATAAAAAAACAAGTAGTAGAATTTTATAGTTTATTCATCTTCAAAACAATGTAATTAACTTTATGAAATATGCTTTAAAGTAGGAAACAAATTGTCATCGGTCCAATTAAGGAAACTGGTTGCCTAGATTGGACCACTGGTATAGTAAATTGGACCACCAATTTCTTTAAGTACAATTAAAGAGAAATTTTCTTGATTCTCAAATTCACACCAGCACATAATGTATGAACCCAAGTATAACACTTTATGCACTATAACAGTTCTTCCTTCGATTCCTCACATATAATACAAAACTACATAACCTTAGTTTGTATTCGTTTTAAATTAACATTCAAAGTCCTTTTATTAGTTTTTTTTCTTCCTTTGGGTTATTCTACGTCCAATTTATGAGTATTATTAGTGACTAGAAGATTTGTGCCCATCTAACATGGGCTTGCCAACAATATCTTGGATCTGATTGTCACAGATTTACTAACAAAAGTTGAAGAAAATCTCATGCATATTGCCAGAGTGCTTAAGAAATAAAAAAAGCATGAAAAACAGAACTGATGAATCAATTGACACTAACTTTCGTTTTGTCCGAGTAAAAATAATGCAAAATCCACTAACAGAAATACAAAATTATGAATTGAAGAATGCAAATCTTTAAGTAAAAAGAGCTTTTCAGTGTAAGAACGGTTAAGGGAAAAATATATAAATATTCATTTCCAAAATTAAGTACGAAAAAGAAAGAAACCTTTTTAACAAAAACTGAACTATTATAAATAGTTCTGTGTGCATGAATTAAATAGAAAACTAAGGACATATAATTCAATACCATGAATCAACATAAAATAAAGAAACAAAAAAAAAATGCTAAAAGATTATATTAGGAAAATAAATTAATTCTGGTATTGCTATTAAATCACAATCAAAACTGTATCCGTGTTGTGTGTCTGCTAATTTGTAGACCAACTGTCTGGTCTGAATCTCTGGGACGTAGCCAAACAACGCCCACATTCCTGAGCGTTACAGAAAGATTTAGCCAAATCTAATATAGATTACAAATGCTTTCTAGGCTATTCCTCTAGTTCAAGTTAATAGGACCAATGATTTAAACAATCCAATTTAGGCAGCTGTTTGTGGTCCAATCTCACGAACTTTTAAACAAAAACAAAAAATATTCCCCTAACTTTATCTTCAAACTATTTTAATAAAATTATTATAGTAAATTATAGCCACACAAATTTCCTATAAGAGGATATAATAACATATTTTGCTACTTGCATTAAAATAGTATAAGGACTATTAGTCTTAAGTTAAATTATTTAATTGATTTTACCTAAATCTAAACACTCATTCTCTAACTCTGACCATATAGCACTTTCTCTTAAAAGTACTTGCATACATCACATTTATATCGTTACAATATAATTTGTCTATTTTGCAGCCCAAATATTAAATAGAATTGAAGTTGTGATACCGCCCCAATCTAGGAACCAGTCTAAATTCTTCATCTCTCCCCTACATATCTCGTTTGATTTCTATGCTGATCACACCCATAAATCGCCAGCTGTATACAAGGACCTAACATCAGTTTAAAGTACCATAAATAAATATGCAGTTCACTATAATAAAGGAATTATTCATTTTAAATTTGTATGTTGCATTATTGCATATATCAGGTATCTAATGTTGAAACAGTATAAAATCAGGTTCTAAGAGCAAATTATTAAATTTTTTAACCACAGGGAAAAATGGAATTTATAAAAATTCAAAATTTGAGGAGTTTATAAATAATCATACTTACAGGATTTGCTAAAATTCCTTCTTGTAAACACAGCACTGCTTCATTCACAAACCTTGTTACTAACCTCATTTGAAGCTCTTCATCTGTGCACCTACATAAAAAAAATGAATACTGAAATTGCTGGAAGTAGAACAGGAAAGAAATAATAGCATTCTCATGTAATCAAGGAATATTTGTACATAGAAAAAAATTAGACCATTAAAATAAATAATTTATTAAACATGCCTAGCAATTTTTAACATTTAGTACTTTGTAACATCAAATTTTTATATACTTTTATATGTAAAATGGATCAAGCATAGTTTTGCAATGGATGTAGCATCAAAAAAAAAATAATTTTAACTAAAAAATCTAGACAATTTAATTAAAATTTGGGTAATGTTGAAGAACCTTTCAATTTACAGAATGAGAAACTTAGCATGAATCTTATGAATATATTTACCAGCACAGCAGATATTATAGTTGCACATAAGGTAACGAAATAATATTTACTTTTATTCTTTTATAAAATGACTAAATCAAAATGAATTCCTGATACACGATTGACTTGATAATTAATAATTAAAATAAATTAACAAAAAATTAATGTCATTAAATAAGCTCAATAAATTTCTTTCTTAAATTAATCTTAATTCCAAAGTTATTTTATTATACCACTACTAGAAAAAAAATATCTCTTTAAACCCTTCCGCGTCTAGTGCCTTATTTATAGAACAGTTACATTTCACTTCCGTGACTAAACTGAATGCATGCAATTGTTCCTTTTTTGCTTCTTCTAAGAAGTCAATAGGTATTCCCAAACTTCTAAGCAGTTTTCAATAGGCATATACCACCAGTTAGCCAGATTTTGAAATCAAAATGTCGTCATTTTGAATTTTTTTATTTTTCCAATTGATTTATTTTTGATGTAATACAAGGAATTAGAAAGCGATTTTTATTTTCTGATATTTTACTATATTTTAAAAAATTTCAAAATTTATGCAAAAGAGGTTTTTTAAAAATGATTTTTTTTTTTTTTTTTTTTTTGTCAAAAAGAAAAGAAAACTCAAAAGAATGTTTTTTCCCCTCCAATTTTACTTTTATATTGTAGTTAACCTTCCGAGTGGCTAGCTATTTTGATGTACTAGCTTTAAAGTCTTAAAAATTTGCTTTCAATGCGAATAATTGAATCTTTTTTGTGCCTAATAAAGACTCTGAAATCTTAAGAATATTTTATCCATGTAAGTTTAAGAAATTATGCATACGAACATGGATTATCTGCCTTGGAACTCAATATGGGAAATGGAAAAATACATGTAAAACGCTTAGAGGGTTAACTTAATATTGTTGCTTTAAACATAATTTAATAGAAATTTATACTGTAAAATTAATTTGGGCATTAATGGGTTAATGAAAAGCAATGTAATTTTTAAACAAGTTGCAATAAAAATTAATACCATATTTATGTAGAACATAAATAATTGCCTGAATATATTTATACTGCAAATACATATATTTTTATACATATTTAATATAAGATACTTACTCTTTAGGAGATTGTACTCTGTATTTTTTCATAATCTCTTCTGCTTGCATGTTAACATCTCGTTCTTTAACACCCGGAGTATACACAAAACATCCCTTACCAGACTTGCGACCTAAAGTAATGAATCAAGAATTAGTCAGCCCTTTTAAGAAACATTTTCCAAAATACCATAAATGGAACAGAAACATTAACGGCTGCTGATACTTGTTAATTTAAACTTCTGTTCAGAGTTATTTTGTCTTTGCATATATTAAATATCCCATTTGTATCAAAGGCTACTGAATATTTCCAAAATATTGTTGAATGAAATGTTGACACAGATTTGGTGGCATTAACTAATTTCTTGTTAAATTTGATGACCAATAAACTTTGAGAGGTATCTCAATGGCTTGAACCATTAAAGTTTTTTGAAAAGAAAATACTGAAAAGAGGACTAGTGGAAGTTTTAGCAATTAGTTTCAAATTTAATAGTTGAAAAATTCAGATGCCCTATGACCAGAGTTTAATTATGCATGTATTATAGTACTGTTAATTCTGATTACTACAATTGTGTTTATCTGATGAGGATAATTTTATTTCTTTTCAAGGTGTTAATATTTCTAATCATACCCTGTGTGTTCAGTATTTTTGTGATTCAAATTACAATAGTCTTGTTATCCAGCATTCTGTCCTTACCAACTTTTATTCTGAATTATTTAAAAATCCTAAATTCCAAAATTTACTCTATAGCTTTTAATATTGTTAGGTGGACGTTTTTAGTAGGATGCCAAGGTCAGGTTTACATAAGATAGTCACGCAGCTGCACAGTTAGAGTTTCTGCAGACTCCAAGCCTATTAGTCCACTGTGATAGTAAATGTTGTTGTTACACATTCATTCATTTTGTATTAGTTTCAAGTATGAGCTCAATGATTTAAAAAGATTCATAAGAATAGACTAAATGCTATTGGACCATCGAAATGCTTTGAAATATAATATAATATTGAATATAATATTAAACATTGAGCAGCAAAAAAAAAAAAAAGCCTGAAGTATAGACCTGAAGCATTCCATGGGATAGCATGATATAACAGCTATAAACTTACCCCAATTGCAGGGGACCTGTCCACAAACTTTAAGGAAAAAATAGAAGTTTTGCATTTATAGGTTCATTTTAAATGCTGCTTTACTTTTATTTTTTAAGATAGGTCTATTGTTTAGCAACAGATTCAGAAACCCTCCATGCTTTTGCGCATGCGCCAGGCGGATTTATCTTTATCAAAATAGGGGGGAAGTGAAGAATGGAAGGATGATGTTTACATTTTACTGAGCGTGATCTAACAAAGAACTCTGGAAATGCACTCGTATGATTCATTGCCGGACACCCCTTTCCGGTGCAAAATCGTTCAAGTGATAGTCTCGGAATCCGTTGCTGAACAGTAGATGGTTAGTTTGTTGATTACATAACTCCTTTTTATCTTGATATTTTGTACATCATGAAAGATATTACATTCAATGCAATGCAGAGGGGATTTTACTTAAAAGGCTGTCTTTTCTTATTACCCAACATTTTCAATTATCTATTATCTATACTATTCAGCACCAATCCTTATTTACGTCAGATAACTAACAATCTACAATATATATTTATTTTTAAAATAATTTTCTACTTTATGTAAACTTTTTTCAAATCCACACATAAAAATTTCATAGATTTATATTATAAAATGTTATTGATATAATATAACAAACCAGAGCTATTATAAAGATAAAAGGCAATTTTAAGATGTCGGAATACAAAATTTGATAAGCATTTTTAAAAAACAAGGTTATAAAATTATGCGATCCAATTTACTGTTAGAAACATTACACACAACACAAAGAACTATCTGTTTAGTTTGAAAGATAATATAAAAATATATTTGTAAATGAGTTTTATATATAGAGTGATATGTAATATAAATGTTGAAGTGGGTGAATACCATCAGGAATATTTTTTACTACAGACACAACCAAAATGTAAAACTTTGTTACAGTAATACTGTACTGAAATTCTTTTTAATGGAGAATTTAAATTTCTTTTTCAGTGAACTTCAGCTGCATGCAACTAACATAGAAAAAAATATATGCCTGCACACAAAATATATAACTAGTTTTGTCAACATTTCAAATAATAATTCCAAACAGATATAAGGAAAAGTAACTAAATAAATTCAATACCTAAGAATCCTGCAGATACCATATCCTTCAGAACATTTATGTTAGTCTTCCCAACAAAGCGCTCTCCGAAAACGCTGGCCAAATATTCTGAAATATGGGCACCTACATCCAAACCAACTTCATCGGCTAAAGTAGCTGCTCCAACAGGGAATCCAAACTGTTTGGTTATTGCATCAAGTTTTTTTGGGCTAATACCTTCCTATAAAATATTTTAAAGCAGGCATTTACATAAATCTTAAGTTTTACTATTAAATCAATATTAACATAAATCAGAAGTTTTAATAGTCTACTAGCTTATCACGAGCAGAGCATCTGCATTCCGTTACACTCATACCATGCATTTTCGGCCAAATTGGCGCATTCTGGCTCCCGATGCTTCAACTCATTTAAAATACAGCACATGTTAACTATTGTCAAGAAAGAAGTTGAGCCAAGCTGGCGATTCAGCACTCCAAGAAAATTCGCCAAGTGGTGTATGTATAATGGAAAAGTACCCAATATACAGTGTTCACAATAGTAAGTTGATGACAATGTTCCACTCAATGACTGACGATGTTCCACCACGAATTCATATAATGTGAGAATTAACATGACTTTCCCTTCTCTGACTTAAACTATTTTGATGTTGATCTGAGAGTTCTCTGGCTCACTCAAGCCTGTCTGCTTCATTTCTAACGGATCTCTTTTGAATAATTTCATCCAAAGTTTCATTATATTGTAAGAAATATTGTGAGCTCTATGTCTTAAAACATTTTTTTTTTTTTTTTTGAGAAAAAGTTGTTTTAAATCAGAATGAATATACTTGCAGGCTATGCCTGTAAAATTATGCCTAACTTGATGGAGGCTACCAGTTTTCTTTTGTAAACAAATCGATCAGTGTCATCTGCAAAAGAGAAATTGACCTCTTTTCTGTGCTACATACATTAGCGTTTTATGTATAGAGATTAGCTCATTAATGCCCAGTGTCCTATTTATTGGACAGTTACACTTCATTTCCGTGGCTAAACCGAACACATTCTATTGCTTCTTTTTTGCTTGTCTAAACAAGTCAATATGTATTCTCAAACTCCTAAACAATTTTCAACTGGAAGATACCACCAGTTAACCAGATTTTGAAGTCAAGTTTAGTTTTATTAACGTCATGTTTTAAACACAACTATTTTGAGATGGACCTTGTAATGTTGAAATGTGATCAGATGACGAGGACAACATCTGAATTGGCACTCTCACCCCCAAAAATTTTGAAATCAAAGTGTCATTTTGAATCCCCTCCCCTTTGATTGATTTCTGAAGTAATGCAAAGTATTCAAAAGTAATATTTATTTTTCGATATTTTATGTGTTTTAAAAACACTTTAATATACAACAATAAAAAGGTTTTTTAAAAATGATTTTCTAAAGATTTTTTGATAATTTTTCTAAAAAAAAATAACATCCCCAAATTTTTTTTCAAGGAATTTGATTTTACTTCATAGTTATCTTACACTTGGCAATCTTAACATAATTTAAAAGAATCGTACAGAAATTTAAATTAAGCTGGGCTTTAATGGGTTAACCCTCTCCAGCCCAAGTTATTTGTTAGTAAAAAAATTAAAATTAAATATTGAAAAGCAAGCAATTTAGAAGCACTTCATATTTAAAATTATTCATTTAAACCAGATTAATTAAGATTATTCATTCATTATTCACTTGTATTCAGATCATGTTGCCATCTAAGAGCATACAAGTGATGATATCTGTTGATTATTAAAAGAAGATTACTCCAGAGATAACAGAAAGAGTTAATCTGTTATTTTAACCAGCAATTATTTTTTTAAAAAAACCAATTGAAGTGAAATTTCTTCTGATTCAATTTGATTTCTGAAAATCAAATCTGATTCAGAAGAAATATATGGGACAACTACAAGATATTGATTATGCACAGTTCATGTTATCTAACTGCACAGTCTTCAAAAGCAAATAAGCAAAGAGAATAAAACATAACTATAGTATAGTACTTGTTTATATAGAAACCCAACAATACTGCAGATCCTAGACGGCAATTATATCAGTCACACAGTTAATTTTTCCCTCTTAACAATTTGAAATAGTGCTTTTTCAGAGTTCACAATTCATTTCATTGTAGTCTTTAAAAATTATCACAGTATTCCTTAAGTTTGGATAATGACTTTTCACTTTATTCTAAATTAATACTGTCACATAGAAGACCAGTTTTATTACAAAGTAGATTTATTTACAAAACATAAAGCAAAAACAAATGCTCACACTCGAGGTTGAAACAAAAATAAAATTGAAAGACCGAAACTATGTGCTTAAATTTAGACACATTATAGAACTTCTGGAAGTTTCCAAATGGATAAGTTTTATAAACTGATGCCAATGAAATTTACAGTAACTAAATAAAAACTCATTAAATTCAGAAACAGGAAATTCTAGTTCATGTGTAATTAATCCCATAATTTCAGTGATGGTAGATGAAGTTTTTCTTTAAATGTGGCAAACTATCTATTTTGGGTCAAACATAAGATTTTTTTTTCGCAAAAATCAAAAGAGCAATATAAAACCCATTAACTTATATTATACTAGAAGTATTTTATATATCATCAATAATTATCAACACTCCTAAATTTATTAGCTAAAGAACGGTATTTTAGATAAAAAGAATTTTAGAAAATGATTTTAATGAGTGAAGTAAAAGCAATATTGAACAGCTGACATTAAAATAGAAATAATAAATAAAGCAATAAATCACTCAACAATGGTCTTTTTTATGACAATGAGATCAAAAGGAACAAAAGCATGTTTTGAAAAAATATTCTATTACACAAAATAAATTGCTGAAACTCACTGATGATCAGAAGCAGAAAGTAAAACATAAATAAATAAACCTACAAAAATTTTATACAACAATAAGTTTCCAATATACTAATCTAATAAAAGTATATAAACAACAGTTTCTGTTACATAGAGGCAATATTCCAGACAAGTAATGTATCATTCTCCCACTCTAATGTGTACTCACCTGCATTAAGTAAACTACTTCAAAAAGCATAGGCGATAGAATTCGTGTCGTGTAAAATCCAGGACCATCTTTCACTACAATAACAACCTTGCCTTGCTTCAAACCCACATCGACAGCTGCTGCAGCTGTGTCTTTAGAAGTAGTATCAGTAGTAATAATTTCTAAAAGCTGCATTTTGTCTACAGGTGAAAAGTAATGCATTCCAACTACCTAAGAAAAGGGGAAATAAACAAGACAAAAATATTATTATAAAAGATTTGAAACATTCATTTATAGTTCTGAAAAAAAGACATTTAATATTTAAAAATCAACTTGATTTGAGCACAAATACTAGCGCGATACAAATCAAACAAAGAAGGTATAATACTGGTCTTTAAATTCCCTTTCTCATAAAGACATAAAATGGAATATAGTTCTTGACAGAATAATAACTTTCTCTAATAACTATACATTTCCAGTCAAATGTGGATTTAAAACACGTTTAACCACAAAATAAATGTTTGTAAACTTTAAGCCTAAAAATAATGAAACCACCTAAAGAAAAATTTTGCATATTCCTTTGTAAAATATTCAAAAGTCACAAGAAAAAATCAACTTCATGGTTTGAAAGATTTCACAGACCGCATTAACAATTACTGCCGGAAAAGAACTATTTCTCGAAAAAGCACCAAGTTTGAAAAATGGAAACAATTTTTTAAAAATATTTATACTTTCAACAGTTTCTAAGATTATGATTATTTTTCAAATTTAAAATACGAGGTTTCTGAACAAGTATAAGATGAAAGGATCAATTATCAAATGGGTGAAAGAGAAAAGATCTCTTGCAGCTTGTTGGTTGAAAAGCTTCATGTATTTCTATACATTATTATTATTGTTGTTAGAAAAGTAGCCTTGACTTTTTATACTTAAATCTAATTAATATTAACACATTATTTGAGGATATTTTTTGCCAATCCAGAATGAAAATCAAGTGAAATTACATTTCACATAAAAAAAGCTATAACTTCTGAACCATTTGAATAAAAGTTTCAGTTTTTTGCCTTACATTGAATCCTTGATTGTAATTAGAGGATTTCTTTTTAAAATTTTTTAAACAGTTACAATAATTCAGCTTAAATTTAAAAACTTCTTGTTTATAATATAGTAAATATAAATCATATATTTTTTTAACATAATTATATAAATATTGTAAATCAGGTCTTAACAACAGTATTATTGTGATAATACAGAAGAAATGTAAGGAAAAACAACTAAATTTACTGCTGTTTGTTTTATGACCTTGGTCCTCCTTCTGACTCTTAATTCCACAAATCAGCAGGAAGCTACAGAATTCAATGTCTAACAAAAGGATAATGCACAATTTTTACCTTGCTAAAAACTTGTTTTCGCACATTTTCTCCTTCCCAGAGCTAAGCTGAAAAATACATTTTCTTGCCTGCCACTCTCTAGTAATAGTGTACAAAGTACAAGTTTACTCATTTCTCACAAACAATGGGTTAAATAAATAACTGAAATTCAAATGAAAACTACTAACATGAAAAATAATTTTTCAAACATTCTCAGACTCCTGTCCATAAAAATCTTTACAATTTTTCAAACCTCATTTTCTCCTTGAAAATTGTTCAGTAAAAGCAAATTATTGATGCGACTATGAAATTATTTAAATATTACCCATAAAATATCATAATAAGGCAATTAGAGACATGAAATTTTTACAAAAGAAAAGCCTTACTTTGTCTGGCTGCTTACTAGCTTCAGCTATTTTATGAATTGGCAAAGCAGATGTGTTCGATGCGATGATACAGTGCTGAGGAACATGCTGTTCTACTTCCTTTATTACTCTATGTTTGATACCAATGTCTTCAAAAACAGCCTCAATAACAATGTCAACATTTTTGAACTTGCTGTAATCCAAAACTCCATTCAGTTTAGACATGTACCTATTTCTTTCATGCCTACAAAGATAATTAATACAACATTATAAAAGTTGATAAGCAAAAAATAACTTCTTTTAATCATAAAATAGAAATTTTCTTTTTAAATAGAATGAGCACTTACGAGGAAATTCTTTTCCTTTTGACGCCTGAATCTAATCCTTTGTATATTTGGTTTGTTCCCTTAGCAAGGCTTTCATTACTAATGTCTTTTAATAAGACATCATACGACTTATCGATACTAACTTGAGCTATGCCAGCACCCATCAAACCAGCTCCCAAAACAGCAATAGTTCTGAAAATAAGATATAAAAATTAAATAAGCTGCAAACTTCTTGTAAGTAAAAATAAAAACATCTCTAGAAAAATCGCATATATATATATACTAATAGTTTATACCTATGAAATTTTTATCTAAATTTCAACATTTATTAAAATTATTATTTATTATTATCTGGAGAATGATCAATGTGATAAATTATCTTTGAGTTAATGCAATAGTTGAATTCTTCTTTATATTCTTTTCATAAATTAGTATTTTAAATTCTTTACGTCAAGAATAAATTCATCTAGAAGATATAAATAATTTTTTTTTTCATATTTCAGAAGTCATTAAATTGCTTCTGAATAATTACAGTATAGCAACTTATTATCACAAACTTTTTTTTTTACTGTTTTGTCATTATAGATTTATTTTAATGTTGTTTTACTTTTTCACTAAGATTAACTTAGAAGATTGGCAAATATCTGAGCTGGTGGCTGAGTGTAGTTGTTCCATGCTGCATATCACTGAAGCCTAACACTTACAAACTACCTTATTTGTCTGTCATTACAGGCAGTTAGCAGAACTCCATATGATAGGTAAGGTATGAAAAAAAACTTTTTTTGTAATTCTTAAACTAAGTACTTTTACCAACACTATAACTGTCGTACTATTAGATAAATGACACATTAAATATAAAGACAGCATATTAATTAAAATCAGCAAATTACTCAGAAATGTCTGTTTAACACAAGGGATGCACTCTGTTGTTGTTGCTGCTGTTTTCATGCATAACACATTAAATACAATGACAGCACATTAATGAAAAATCAGCAAATCACTCTTAGAATGCCTGTTGCACACAATATGTACTTTGTTGCTGTTTTCACTAAGTTTTTTTCACTATCATTTAATAAATGAAAATGAACTATTCATGTATCAGTTCAGATAATGATTATTCTACTTTATAAATATAAGAATTGATCGATTGATTGTTTTGGGGTTTATTGGCACAAGAGCCAAATTTGGTCATATAAGAAAAATTACCATTCAAAATGGAAGAAACTAAAAAAGGAACTAAGATTAAGACTAAACTCTTTAATGAAATGAAGCACCACAGCTTATTATAACTAAAAATTCAATTCTTACTTTGGTGGATTTGTTGGAGTTCCAAAACGATTCTTCTTACAAAGAGTTTGCCCAGTATACAAACCAATTAAAGCTTTTGAATGGGTTGTCATTCCTAATTCACCAAAGCCATCACATTCTGCAGCATACCCAGCATCCAATCCTTTTTCTATGCCTGTTCTGACAACCTTTAAATAGAACAATTAATTTTATTTATACAAAAATATTAAACAATATAAATTTAATGTCACTTAAAAATCTCTTTTTCTTTATAGAAACAGGGAACCGTATAAAAAATTAGAATTCGTAACTTTTTCAGAAAAATATTTATTGACTCAAAAAACAAAATATAATTATTCCCGTTATTTAAAGCATTTTTCCAATTGGAACTATATGTCTATCTTTAACGGTTTAGAAATTAGCTATTGGGCCATGATAAGGATGGACACCCTGTATATATAATGAAGTCCATATAAAAAATTTGAAGAGTTTAAAAAATTATTATTACAAAACAACTTAGTAAAAAAAAAGATGAAATCAAAATATCTTCACAAAATTCTCTAAAAAGCGAGAACAAAAAAAAAAACTAACCTCTAAAATTTTTAAAGGTGCTGGGTACAATCCACTCGTTTGCTTCATCACTTGCGCTTTAGCTTTTGAAAATATTTGATCTCGAACAAATTTGAAACTCAGAGCAGCATTTAAAACTTCTGTAAATAGAAAGAAAATTTAGAATAATCAGATATATAAATGACAAATAAATGCTAATGCATATGATAAATGGAGAATGATACACACTTTGCATCAAAGGTTTCGTTCGATTAATCTTCATTTTTTTTGTAGCTATATCATTTGCAATTTGAACAGCAACTTCTTCTAAATATTCCATAGTTCTTTCTTCAGGGCTTTTTATACCAGGTCCTGAATAAAAAATTAAACTTTAGGTGCAGTTCATTTCAATTATTCAATAGAACAAATGTTACTAACTACATAACAAACGAGTTTTTACATTTGTATAAAAGTTACCTAATGGATCAACCAATAAATCTACTAATCCTAACTTCTTAGCCTTGTCAGGTCGCACTGTTTTCCCCGTAAGCATCATATCCAAGGAATCAGGTAATGAAATCTAATATAAAGATAATGAAAATAAAATTTTTAGTATAATTTCTATTTTGTAAATCAGCTATATAACGAATACATTTTAAAAATATTTATCTGTATCACAAAACTAAAAACACTAAAACATACTACTTTATGCCTATTTCACATATTAAAAAAAAGAATGCTAATATATCTTGAATTCAAATCTATGAATTTAATTACAGATATGTATTCAGTTTCCACATATAAATCAACACCATGAGCATGAATTAGTAAATTATAAGCAATAGTTACGAAAGAACAAATATTTTAAGTCTACGTTTTCACTACTATAAAGCGGATAGCTTCTTACCCATTAATGCCTAGTGTCCTCATTTGAGAACAGTTACATTTTCAATTCCATGGCTATACTGAATGCATTCCATTATTTCTTTTTTGTTTAGTCTATGAAGTCAATAGGTATTCTGAAACTCCTAAACAGTTTTCAACAAGCATATATCACTTGTTAGCCAGATTTTGAAGTCAAAATGTCGTCATTTTTTTTTTTTCAACTTTTCCTTTGATTTACTTTTGAGGTAATGCAAGGAATTAAAAAGAATTTTTATTTTACTTTTTGATATTTTACTAGGTACTAAAAATCTTTACTATTTATGCAAAAAAAAACCCTTCTAAAAATGATTTTCTACAATTTTTTAAAATGGTTTTTCTTAAATAATAATAATAAAAATGGAATAAAAAAATTCTCCAAATTTAATTTTACTTCATGGTAAACTTAACCTTGGTGTTTTAAACATAATTTAATAAAAATATATTGAAATTTCTATGCCTTAAGTTAATTTGGATGTTAACATTTGTGATTTCCAATTCCCATATGGAGTTGCAAAATCATTGACAGAGTGCTTTTATCAGATTCAATATTGAAAACAAAAATATGTCAAGTAAATTATTTTTAAATGAAATACTCCATTAAAATTTTACTAATAACAGACAGCTAAATTTCTTTTTGTCTATCATTACTTGATGTTTTAATTTCCTTTTCATTCCCTAACTATGTGTATACTTGTTGTAGCAGAAAATTTTTATAATCAAAATGGGGTCATAAGCAGAAAAACTTTAAGAAGCCCTACTATGAAGCAAGATAAATTTGAGCATGTTAGATTCGTCATTTAGAACTTTAAATTTAAGAAAGAGTTTGTAGATAAAGAATGAGCAATTTTCTTTTCCAAGCTAAAACAATTAAAAATGCAAACAAAACTATTAGAAATAATAATTATAACTCACAAGTCTTGGTAACCTTTGAGTACCTCCAGCTCCAGGAAGAAGACCTAGAAGCACCTCAGGCTGACCCAATCCAGTTCTTTTATCTTTTACAGCAATGCGGTAATGGGTAGCTAATGCAACCTAAAAAAAAATTTTTTTTTTTAGTCCCCAGCTGTAGAGAAAAGTCAAATTATTTTTTAAAAAATAAGGTAAACTAAAACAGAATGAAATGATAAGCAATGACACACAAGCTGACAAAAGTTATACAGTGCATTATTACATCCATTTAAATAGTTCTGAATAGAATTATAAAATAAATGATGCATATAAACTAAATTTAGTTTTTAACTTCCAATCAATACTGAAAATAATTAAACTCTACAATTAAAACAAAAGTAGTTTAACCACTTCACTGATTTGCCTGTAGGTCGTACATGTATCTAATTACCATATTTTTAACCTTATATTCTAAAACTCAAAAGCTTTATAATTTGATACAAAAGTTACATGGAATCTATAAACATCAATAGTTCTATCAACATTTAGTTGAATCAATTGGCATCACATTCCCAAAACAGAATGGGTTATCTAATTAGAAAATAAAGAAAATGAAACAGTTAAGTGGGCTCCTTTCCATAAACCTACAGATATGAAGAAGAGGGTACAACACCATTCACAGGTGACGTGGTCAATCAGTCTTTCATATACATTCATGATGCTACTGATTAAAAATTGATGTAAATGTTAGAATTCATCAGCTGGCATAAGAATACTGACAAAGACTAGGACAGTAAAATCATTTGCTTACTTCTAAACCTCCTCCTAGACATGTTCCCATGATGGCCGAAATTATAGGTTTTTCACTTTTCTCTATTTGCATTAAGACATCTTGTCCAGCTTTTGATAGGGTACATATTTCTTCTTTTGTTTTACAAGCCTGCAACATTCTGAAACAATGTTTTCATTAGTACAAATGATTCTGTGCACATTTCTGATTTTAGACAGACACATATAGCAATTTTCAAACATAACAGTTCAAACCGGCAGTTTTCAGCACTGTATCTTCAATACCTACTATTAAAAATATTTCAGTGATCCTAACAATTTAACCTTACCTTTCCCTGTTAGAATTCAAAATAAGACTTTGTTACCACCTAAAAACCATATTTAATGTCTGTTAATGTACGAGCCAGCTGCTTGAAAAATGGAGTTTTAAGAAACTTGTGTTGTTCAAAAAAATTACTTATAAGAAGCAGTGGCGAATCCAGAACTCGGGTCTGGTGGTGGGAGGGGGGGGGGGCCGGATGTCATAAAAATTTTGTATCGTCATGACGAATGTCAAACCTCATGGCTTACGTAAACCAAAACACTAACTTTACAGACTTTCCTCACCTGACAATAAGAATCATAAAGAACATTACAGTACTTTCAATAATTTAATAAAAAATACAATGAAATAACTAGACAAATGTTTTTGACCGCGTCAATGCTAAAAGTAAAAGTGGAATGACTAGGAAATTAGGAAAATTTTCAAGCCTGTCTAGCCAGAAAGCAATGTTGTCACGTTTTTAATATATTTTTAGAAAGGGAAACTAAAAACAAACAGTTGTAGTGATTTTAAATAAAATCAAGAATTCTGATTTAGCTCTGGGGGGGGGGGGGGGGCCGCCCGATAGCCCCCCTGGATTCACCACTGATAAGAAGGTACCTTATTTTGGGATTTAAACAATACTAATGTGAATAGGCAAATTCAATATATCTATTTTAGAGTTCATAGCACTTAGTATCAAATTCAACTAAATATTAAGCACAGTAAAACCCTGGTTAACAGAACTCAGGCTTACTGAAACCTGGATTACCCAAAATGGCTCTGAAATCACAAATCCAAAAAGCGTGCTCTACTGCACAGATAATTGCAAAGGCAAGACTTTTTTTGCAATGATATCCCCACTTTTTTTCTTTTAAGCCTCTCCAAGAAGGTCAGTGATTAATTTCCGAATGCTAAAATTAAAATTAGTGGGTATTAACAATATTAATTTATGGTATTGTTTACTGTGTCTATCAGGCACATTGCACCCAAACTCGCTGAAATTCGAATATTACGCCTGATGGAGGGTTAACTTTAATAAAGAACATAAGTGTAGCCTACAAAGGGAGTTTTGGACATGTTTTACAATCAAAACATTTCAGAATTACATATTATAATTAGATACAAAACAGTAATAGATGCTCATGACTTAACCAAAAAATTGTTATCCGCACCCCCCCCCCCCCTTTAGCTCGGTTAACAAGTGTTGTACTGTATCATGTAGTTAATTATTCAAGTTTCCATTTTATGTTAAAAATCTGAATACCTACATTCAAAGAGAAGAAAAACATTAAGTTCACTGAAATTCCAGGAAATGCATAACAAATTTCAAAAACCTTATTCTCATTTATGCAGGAATAGAAAAGGAATAATTAGACACCAATGATTTACACAATACCTAGTTTATTAACAACCATTTTAAACTCTTCTACTAAGTATGATAATTTTATGATGCACTAATGGTTAAAGTATAGGATTAAGGCTAATCATTGAGAAAATTTAGGCATTGTCATAGAACTTTATAATAGAACCATAGATATAATTCTGTATTATGCTTTTTCTAAAAGAGTTAACCCTAGTAATAAAGAACAGTTACTAAATATTTCACTTCTAAAACTGAATATTCAGAAATTGCATATCACATTGTGTTATTTTAAGACTCAATATAACATAAAAGCTTTTTTTATAAGTTAATTTCTTCTTTTGAAGACAACTGTCATTTTCAGTTTTGAAATAATGGTAGTTTAGGAGCTAAATTAGTACAGAGGAAGCTATGATCTAATTGCATCTACAAAAAATGAGCTAAATTTGAAGATATATCTATAACAATGCAATAAATAATTTTGACTTTAAGCTGGCATAAATATATTCAAAATAAATTTTGAATTATAGATTTAAAATTATCAACATTTTACTTCATTCAGATTATACCATTTTCAGGTAAGTATGTCTTTGATTTTAAAATTAGTCATTCAATAATCAATATAAGTCAATGCAAAATCTTAAAATTATTTTTACAAATACATAATACATGTAAAAAACTGATAAAACAGTTTATTGATAAACTTATAATAATTTTAAAAGCAACTAAAAATAATTTAATGAATTTTAAAATATAAAACAATATATCTACAAACCCTATATCTGCCCCAGCTATAAAATTTCCAGGTTTGCCAGAAATTAAAACAGCACTAGTGACTTTTGGATCTGAATATATGCTCCGTAATGTTTCTGTTACTTCTGTCATTAGATCTTGATGCAAAGTATTAACCTACAAACAAAAAATACAATAATTAAATCTAAGCAGTAGAGTTACAAAAATTATTGCTATTATCAGATGCATAATAAACAATGCTTCAAGATATAATGGGCAAAACCTATAAAACTTTAATTTTTATTGTAACTAATGTAATACTACACCAGCAAACCTTTTAACACTTTGATCAGGTTCAGAAACGAATACTACGATTATTATATTGTTAATTTTATCATGAAAAAGCTGTTATAATAAAAGATGGTGTATATGGGGGGTATAGTTTGTAGTTTATTAGGGTGTAGTTCAGAAAACATCACATCTAAAGTCAAAATTTAGCATAAAAATATTTTGCATGGTGGTGACAAAAGTACAGAACATACAGACAGCCCTGCAATCGTGAACTAGGACATTGGCAGGATTAAAGGTGGGGTCTGACAAAAGGGTAAATGTGGAGTTTACAGTACCCACCTGTTTCTCATCAATTTTTCTTGGCACAATTTCATGTGCCATCGCCAAATACTGTTTTGGATGTGCAGTGCATTTTTTATTGATCTCTTGCGCATGCGTCACCTGAAAACGAGAAATTGAGCACGCAATGCCTGCGGCATTTCAAGTGTGTACCAGGTAAATTTTTTAACTTAAAAAAACATCAGCGGCTTCGCTTTCAGCAGAGTAGGAAACTAGTAGCTTCGCTTTTTCATTGAATGTTAGAAATCTAGGCTTTTTAAAAAATTCCGAAAACTAGAATTTCCGCACGCAATGCCTGCGGCATTTCAACCGTATACCGGGCAAATTTTTTAACTTAAAAAAACATCAGTGGCTTCAGCATAGCAGAATAATTGTAGATTTGCTTATTCATTGAGAAATGAAACACACAGAATAACATACACGATACTGAACCGATATTCAATCCGAAGAATTCCAAACGAAGTTTTCTTCAAATTCGAATTTATCGGCCAATTACATCGAAGAGTTGAACAAAACAGTCCAATTGAAATGTGGCGTAATATAGCCTGATAAGTAAAACACTGATGAAAAGATCAATTTGTGCGCATGCGCGCTTGTCACTCAATAAAAACTTCCAGGCGCATCCAAAGCAAATGTTCTCGCATCGCCGTTTTTGGCGGCAAAGAGTTGGCGATCCTAAGAGGAACGAAGTAAGTGGGTACCGCAAACTCCACATAAACCAATTTCAATATATAATAGGGACATAATTTTCAGATTTCTCATTAGTGTCAACAATTAGAAACAATTAAATACCAGTCGTAATTACACATATGTAACAACAGCAACCGAGTATCTCGCCTCAGAATTCTTTTATTTTGTTTGTTTGATTAGGTTTTAATTTGATATTTTCTTATTAGCTAAACTACAATGAAAATGCATGACAAATTCACTAAATGCAGTAGCCTTATGCAACAAAACATGAACTTTTTTGACCACGTTCACAATACAACATTGCTAACCAAGCACATATCTTGGCAATTGTTACACTAGCAAAAAATATTTCACATCATCACTATGCTTGATGATGACTAATATCAAGCTAAACTTCAATTAAGTTGCTCTTATTTTGGTTTTTTATTGACTTTTTAAGTTACATTTTTTTCTTCTTTGTAGGTATGCACTTTAAACAGTAATAAAAAGAATATCTGTAAGGGTTATTTTTCTTTGGCCTAAAATAAAAGCAATAATGTATTAACTTTTTATTATTATATGAGTATTAATAAATGTCATTTAATACAGCAAAAATACTAAAAGCTTCTCAGTACAAATGCATTCACGAATTTTTCATATTAATGCAAGAATAATGGATTTTTCTTGTTTAAAAATTATAATTAATGACTATATAACCTAGATACATCAGCAAAAGTAATTGTCTTGGTAAACACTGAATACATACAAAATGAATAAACAGAGATCGAAAATTTGTTACATACCTTGGCACCAGGGGAATCTATTTTAATAACGGCAACGCCGTTGCTCTTTATTTCTTTTTTTATATGCATTTGAGCTATGAAAAAAATTTAAATGGTATGAGAAATAAACACAAACAATTCAACAATGTTATTAAACGCATAATGCATAATGAAACATTAAGATAACTAGGGTATCAAATTAAAACTTTGCATGAATTGATAAATCAGATGGCCAATATCAAATTAGTTTAGATTTTAAGAAAATTGTAAAAATATACTCATAATTAGTATAATTCAATTATATAAAAGTGCTTCTTTAATTTCCAGGAAACTTACTGTCTTGTCCGCCAAAAAAATTCTGTTCACCAAGTTGTCTCGTTCACGGCGGGCACTACAGCAACTGGTTATGTTAGGGAAGATCCATTTCGAATAGCAGGAATCCAACAGAAATCAGGGATTTATTTTATCCTTGGCACCAGGTTGCAGCAGTAGTTGATCATTCGTCTTCTCGGTTTTGCCGCAGTTGCATGTTCCTTCCCATTGGGAACTAAGTTCACAAACGTAACAAACATGAATGAACGTCTATCTTTCGAAATGGATTCCCCATATGGTAACCTGTTTCTATAGTAACCGCAGTCAACTAAACAACTTGGCAAGCAGAGTTCTCATGGAGGACAGACAGTAAATGGATACTGAATAATTAATTTTGAATTAAAATTGGATGAATATTTTGAATTAAATAAGTTTTCTTTTAATAATAAGGCTTTCATATTGATTTAGAATTATATCACATACTACATAACAACATAAATAATGAATTTCTAATTGGTTACAACACATGAAAACAATTAATAATAAATATCCAAGTTATTTATTTTGAGTCCTAGATTTGCAAGAAATAAATGCATGGGCAGCTTTAAGCTTACATTAAGAATAATGTTTACTTTTGAGGCTACATGACAGCTATTTCAGATGACTTAATAATGGTCAGATGACAATACTTAAGCTAGTATCCCCCCTACATACACACACACCAAACTCCTACATTTCACTAACACAAAGACTTTTAACCTAACCCTTGACAGTTTTAATGTGCATCAGATCCACATATACAGTAGATTTTCATTGAAATCAGGTATCAAGCCCACAACCCTCAAATTCCAAACACAAAACTACCATTGCCTTAAGTATAATCAGTGTGATGTGTTAATAACAAGCAAAAGTAACAAGAGACTTTCATTGTTATTCTAATTAATTATTCTAGGCTTACAGCTTCAAGAAATGCAATAATTAATTTGCTGGTCTTATTTAACTTGTGACTTATTAACTTATGATGAAGTCTATTAATTCAAGTAAGTTTGTTTTTAATCGCACTAGTGCAAAGGTCAAGAAATGAAGGAACAACATTTCTGACCTTTCCACTTTTATACAATCCTCATTTCTTAGAGAATTCACTTTATCAATGAATAAAGTTATACAGATTACTAAAAAATGTAGTAATATAACAATTACTGAAAATTAAACTATTCCTCATACGCATTTCATAGAATTCAAAGCTCTCTTAATTGTTAGCACTCTTTAAACAAATCTTTATATATATATTGCTGTTATGTTTACTGAATGCAGTATTTTCCGCTTATGTTTGCAAGTAATTCACGTTGTGAAGAGGAGGGGAGGGGGGATTTAATTACTGTACGATTTGTTCAATTCTTACTATCAATATTTTCAAATACCAATGAAAATATGTATTTCAAAATCATAAGAAATTTAATAACGAACCTACGATAGCCGCTTGATAATCCCAACAGTCAATATGAGATTTTGATGTAGTTTTTCCTGCTTAATTCTACTTACTAATTATTTGTGGCTTCCTGTTACGAAGAAATTGTGTTGACGTAACCTTCAGTCCATTAAAATAGGCAGAAACATGAAAAATGTTCATTCACTTAGGAATTTAAAGAATTTTTAGGAATTCGACTGCAAAGTGGTTATTTTATTCGTGATCACTAAACTGTTATCAGAAAGATAAGAATGAAACACTAGTCGATTAGTATATGTACCCAAACTAACTTCTTTTCGGCAAAATTTTAAATATAAAGTAAATTCTATTATTATCTTCCACAAAGATTATCAATATTCAAAGTAAGTTTAATAATCATAATCATGTGAATATTTGGTTATCTTGATAAGACACTGGAAAGCAATTTTTGTGGAAATTAATACATACCTCTCATAATTAGATACTGAGTAAATTGCCTTCTGGTGAACACATTAGAAAATCTAATTAACCCCATCTTGAATTAAAGACAAACAAAACCAAACGCGAAAAATAAAACCGTAACCTAACGCTGACCCAACACAAGACAAATATTTCATCCACCCGACCCGACAGGAGACAACAGGGGGAAGAAGCAGCAGCAAAGAGCAGCAACTTCAAAAAGGGTCAATTGCTCTTCCGGTTTGCGTGCGCATCGTTAAGTTGTGAGCACAGTTTGAAGATAATTTTCCAGATCAACCAATCACATGTATTATTTGAATCACGTGATAGGGGTATTAATGGTTCAGTTTTGATTTCATTTAACTCCATTGAAAGGATCTTGATCAGGATCAAGAGCTTTCATGATTTGTTTCATTTACACTAGCTTCATAAGTAGCAGGGGCAAGATGATTTTGTCTCCTCAGATTAAGGATTCACAAATGACATTTCTTTCTCCAGCAACTATGTTCTTTCTCATGGACAGGAATGGCGCTAGAGTTTGCCAGACGGGGAACCCAATTTGCCCGACAGGGGGGGGAACGGTCTCCTCGACAAGGGGACACAACCTGCTGTACGGGGGAACGAGTGTATTGAAATTGATCTCAAATTTTCGCCATATTATTAGTTATCAAATACAGTTGAATACCCCGTACAAAAATTTTCCCCGATAGTGGGATACCCCGCTCTCTCCTCTGGCGCCACCCCTGCTCATGGACCACTCTTTTCTTACCCTATGATATTGTTTGGTTCTGCTAACGCATAGGTGTTGTATGTTCTTTGGCTCCGAAAACCTCCGAGCTTTTGCGCATGCGCCAGGCGGAGTTATTTTCAACAAAATAGAGGAAAGTGAAAAATTGAGGGGTAATGTTTACATTTTACTTAGCGTGATCTAACAAAGAATTCCGGAAATGCGTTCATCTTATTCATTGCCTGTCACCACTTTCTAGTGTATAATCGTTCCAAAGGGATATGAAACGATCAGTATAAGAAGGAAGGATATTTCGTGTGGGGCCGCTTTGCTGAGCAAGGCGGCAATTAACCATTTTTAAGTATACACAAATTACCGGTAGAAGTTCATGAAACTTAATCTTCTCTATGATCAAAACTAAGGTATTATATCCTTCATTCATTCATCAGTCATCACACTACTTCCTGTGTAAGAACAGATACATTTTTTTTTCATGTGATCCATCTGTTCAGGGAATAAATTGTCCTTTAACGTTTTAAAAATTTCATAATTTAGTTACATTGAATCTTTAAAAAAATAGAAATGATAGAGAAGAACTGTTTTTATATTTCAAACCAACACACCAAATATTGTCAAAATTAAAAATTCCAGGCACTAAACAAAAAAGTTTTTTTGTTGGACTGTCTAATCAATATCTCCTTCTTACGTATATTCAAAACCGCTCAACCTTACATCATTTACTTCTGTCTTAAAAAATAGAGGGAAAAAATGCAGAATTGCGAATCTAGAAATTTTTCGATCAGTCATTTTTGTAAGGCTATTTTAAAATTTTCTCTTAAGTATAGTTTATTTTAAGAATTTGCAGCTTAATATTATTCTTAAAAACTTCATGCACTATTTTTAATGAATTGCAAATTAAAAATACTCTTCTGTTAAATTTCCTACACCTTAAAAAACACAATTATCATATTTATTGGTTGTCAAAACTGTTTAAAAAAATTTGTCATGCTTCTTGTTATTTAAAAAAAGTAAATCAATCTTTTCATATTGAACAACATGTTACGCAGCATTATATACTCTCTTTGTATTATTGTAATTTCCTAAAAACGAAGAATTCATTTTTTTGAAAAAATCAGACAGAGAAGTTGCAGTCTCAAACCTTTAAAAAGAGTCGATGACATCGATCTTTTTTGTCCCCAGAAACACATTATGCTGATTCTCAGATTTAAAAAAAAATAATTTAGTCAACTTAAGAATCATACTTGTAATTCGAAAAAGTGTGAATTAAATAAGTTTTGATTCTTATATTATCAATCTTAATGCATGTCGTAAAAAGAGTACCCAGATAGCATGTAAACTTGCAGCAAGTTTGAGTTTTCTTGATATTAGCTTGCCATGACAAACTTGATGTGGCAACTTTGCAGCAAACTTCCTGCAAAGTAACAAAGCATGATCGACCAACCCACTTGCAAAACAAGTTTGCTGCAAAGATGATAACACACTTACTCTCTTTATACACAATCTTTGTGTTTTAAAAAACATTCGATTTTTAATATCATCTCCTTTTTATTAATTCAATAAATCAATGATAATTTGTAAAAAAATAACTTTTTTATAAAAAAAATTTGAAAAATTATCCATCTTTTTACTAAATATAGAACTCGCACTTTAAAGAAAAATATATATCTCCTTTTTCTTAATGTTGAAATTTTAATGTTCATAAACAAAATTAAACCTAAAAAACAGTCAATGTCTGTTGAAAAATAATAACTTTCATCTTGTCCCATTTTAAAAGTAATTACTTTTGAACCCTATTTTCATAATTTATTCTACTAGCAAAACGTAGTTATCAGCGAAAATCGCTCTCTCTTTGACTTCAAATCATATTCTCAACTCAAAATTTTAAAAAATAATGAAATCAAGGAAACAGTTTAAAATAAATCGTTTAGATACACGATCTATTAGCCAATCTATCTTCCCCTCTCAGAGTCTAGATGGCTGAGTGAGTATGATGACAGGTTTAGGAAGCGGGATGTCGGGGGTTTGAATCCGAGGTTGTCTTCGTACTCTTTTTTTGCTATAGCTTGCAATGAGTTTGACGCGGCAAGCTTGTGACAAATTTGACGCGTGGTGACTAACTCGTGTGCGTTAAATTGTTTCAAGCTTGCACTCTTGCCTTGTCACACTTGCTGCAAGCTTGCAGATTTGCAGAGCAAGATTGCTGCAAACTAAATTCGCTATCTGGTTATTGAGAGGTAAAAAGTTCAAAAAGTACAGGTTTAGTGAAGTGGCGGCGATTGGGTGGCAAAAATGGGGGGGGGGGGGTTTAGAGACATCTAAAAGTACCCTGCAGTATAAGGTGATAAATAAGTAATTTAAAAATTTAGCTGCAAAATTAGGTAGCTTTCTTGGACACTATTTCTTTTTTGTAATTCCTAGTTTTAAGCAGCTAAAATGAAATAAAAATTAAATTTTCCACGCAAAAAGTGGGGGCGACGCCAAGTAGCACATAATATTGTCTAATATCATAAAATTCGCAAAAGTAATATTATACAATATTTTTCCCAATATTGAAACAGTGTAAAACGTAAGACTTTTTCAATATTGTGCCATGTTTTTTTTTCATAATATTGGATAATGTCATATAATACTGTATAATATTATACCATATTAAATAATATTGTACTATACTGAATAATATTATATAATATTGAATAATATTATATAATATTCCATAACATAACAGTATATTGAATATTTTAAAAATACATTTTAGAAGCATGGAAAAATAAAGATAACTTTATTCCTAAGTACTTCTAGGTAGCAATTTGTTATTTTTTGAACACCTCCACTTACATCGAGCTTTGAACCCGGGACTTTCTGCTTACCACTGGACTAGTGAATCTTGCAGTTAAAAGCGTAAATGATAATAATAAAATGTAGTTACAGCGTTCGGATCTCAACGAAATTCATTCGAATGCACATTCCCATTTCATTCTGAATAGTCTGTTTAATTAAATTATCTTTTTTCCGTTACAATTTCGAGTTAAAAATGAAATTTGATGTCAAATAGGAAGCAATTTTAACTCTTATCTAAGGTTTACTAATTTAATAAATTAAGGCAATAAGATTTAAAAGTATTATAATAATATGTTTGAAAGGTTTTAAAAATATGAGACTTTAAGAAGAGTTATATTTCCGAAATTATCTACCTTTTTTGGATTTAATTTAGTTTATGAACAATAAAATTTCAATTAAATGCAAAATGTGAGGTAAAGTTTTCTGTAAAATAAACGTGAATCTCTAAACGTGGAAACTCTTTATAGATTGCCTAAATATGGAATAATTTTAAAATTTGTTTATTCCTCTTTCAATGTATTCAATGAGATGCCTTTAACATTTATAATTACATTATTGAAAATCAAATTCAAGATTTGCAACAGTATAAATCACATGCATATAACATTGAACAATATTATGAATAAAATAATATATGATATTATTAAATTCTTACGTTTTACACTGTTTCAATATTGGGGAAAATATTGTATAATATTATTTCTTCAAATTATAAGATATTGTATGATATTATGTCTATGTCACAGAACGATAATTAATCCATATGTGAGAGTTGTTTTATGGTTAGCTTCCTTATTTGAATCCGGCCCGCCTTTTACATACAGTAAAACAAAATAATTGAATTCATTATGTAATATCAAATGAACATTTTGTAAAATTTTTCTGGCATATGATTCAACGTCGATAAATGTAGTGATATAGTATGATCATGCTGCCATCTGTTGACGGTAGGAATAACTTCACCTTAAAAGGAAAATAAATATTCAAGAACGTTGATAAACGTATAAATTAAAATATTGTATTCATTGTATCGTATAATATGATATAATATTCAGCATCTTAAAGAATAGTTGTTCCAGCGGAGTTTTTTAAAATAAAACATTCAATCAAGTGATATCCTGACTTAAAATGAAGATTTTTATAAAATACATTGTTTTTATATTATTTATGAAAATTTAGTATCTCGGAAATACTCAGACATACTACACAATACTCTTTACGGTATTCGGTGTTCCTCGGTGTTCATAATATTACATAACATTGTAGAAATATTATATAATATTTCTGTGCTACTGAGGCCCCGACTCGCCACCTTTGATTTAGTGAAAATCCTGCTGCGTGGTATGAAGCTTACGATGCTCAGAACTGGTGACCAAGAGGTCAATAACCCATTAGTTTACCGTTCCTATGACCGAGTTTTCTGTATTCTTTATTTACATTAAAATGCCGTACCCACGTCATTCCGGTGTAATGCTAAGTCAATGGATGGAACCTTCTAAGTGGAAGTTCAGGTTTTCAATGTAAATAAACAAACCAGAAAACTCGTCCAACTGCGAGTAGATTATCGAGAGCGTAATATATATATATATAATTGAAAATAGTGCCCCCCTCCCGTCATCATAATATTGGAATCAATTCATGTGACATAAAAGTCACATGACAAGGTAGGCTGCGAATGTCATCTAAACGCTAATCCGCGCCGCTTATGCCGATGATTCTGTCGTTAACGGCTTCCGGCATGTTATGAAGCAGATCTGTTTATTTAATTTTTGTATTTAGTGTGCTCTTCAGTTCCAACAACTCAGAATTGTTGTCAGCTTAAAAAACGATTTATTTTGGCAATCATTTTTGACTTTAGCATTATAGAACATTATCTTTTTTTACATTGAGATTTATAAAACTAAAATCTCATCAAAATCACTACGATGCAGTTTGATCAAAATTTATTAATACTTATGTTCAATTAGAAATTTCAAAAATAAACTAAATTAGAAATTTTAAAAATTAAATTGAAAATATGTAGGAGGGGTGTGTTGGTCAAAGGTATTTAGAGACTAAATTGATTGATCGTAAGTAGAAAACTAATTTGTTTTATTAAGACGTTAGTATTATTCACATAATTTACATAGAATGAGATATTAACAAATGAGATTTAAAGAGGGGGGTTGAGTTAAATAAAAGCTATCAAATGCCGACCCAATTCCTCTACGCGTACCACGAAGCGCATCGCGCTCGCAGACGCGTCTTAAACTTTCCAATACCGGGGATGGTCTGACAACGTTTAACCCCTTCTTTGCCGGATTTTTTTCGAATCTCCCACAAAATGATTATGTTTTCCATTCAAGGCGGGAAATCTCACAGCGAAAACATGAAGAATGCTGGACTATTTGCACCACACTGTAAAAAAAATCCCGTAAAATTTACGGTTTTAAACTGGCAGCTGGGTTGGTTGTGCAAAACCGTAAAAGTTACGAAGTAAACCCGTAGGCACAACGGTTTTTTACCATACAGGAACAAGTTTTTCCCGTAAAAGTTAGGAAGTAAATCCGTAGTCACAACGGTTTTTTACCGTATGAAATCAAGTTTTCTCCGAAAAAATTAAGTCATCGAAGTAAGTGACGTCATCGACTGAGTTGAGTTGTTTTTCTCCTTCTGTTCGAGTTGAGTTGAAATGTGCATTATCAATTAGGAATATTAATTAATCAAGGCTTAATTATTAATTTTAATTAGTTTAATTAATATAATTTTCAATTGAACTTACTTGGACGATTTCGATGCAAGATGGTGACAAAACTTCGAACTCCTCCGAGCCGGGGATCGAAACCGCGTTCATAGAAATAAAAGGCAGACGCTCTAACCACTAGACTACCGGAGACTTCAGAAAATGAAGTAAAAATAATCTATTTGAGTTTTAAAGTCACTATAGCTCTAGTGGCGCCACCTAGTGGTGTAAAAATCAACTATTGCCAGAACACGTGTTTTAAGGTTAGCTTTCATGAGTGACAACAGGTTACTGCAACTTGTGTAGACAATAGCGGAGATGGAACCCTATTAAAAACATGAAATGAATGCAATAAAATTACATTTAAGAAAAGGGAAAGTTATCGTACGGAAAGCAATACCGTATGACGAAAAATAGAATTTGAACTAACGGTTTTAAACCGTTTATGGCTGGAGAGGAAAACGGTGAAAAACCGTTTTGTTAACAAAACAGCTTTAAACCGTCAAATATAGGAAAAAGTCCGGGAAAAAAAACGGATATTTTTTACAGTGCATTTCTTAGCAATACTCAGAAATACAAAAGATAATCGCGGAATATAACGAGACGTAGAAGTAGCGACGAATTCACTTTAAACGATTCAAGAATGCGACGTCGACCAAGAAGTGGTTAAGCACCCCGTAGATGCAAGAGAAACGCTTCCAACATTTGCACATGAGCAGTTGGAGAAGTTGTTACATAAGCTTCTCATAATGTTGCCCAAATGTTGTGCAATATTATGGTGCTACTGGTGTCTGCAGTTCTGTGGTTGTCTCCTTTATCTGCTGAAATGATAACTTTGACATATACCATTATCTTATCTGTCGAAATGATAACTTTAACATATATCATTATCTTATCTGTCGAAATGATAACTTTAACATATA
>BGPR01004855.1:93687-103964 GCA_013235015.1 Araneus ventricosus
GAAATGATAACTTTAACATATATCATTATCTTATCTGTCGAAATGATAACTTTAACATATACAGAGTGAGATCGTTGTCTTGTCCCATTTTGAAGCCAGAGGTGGGTTACTGTGGACGGGCAGTGGTCAGACAACACATCCCAACCCCTTTCTTAGTACCCTAGAAATTTTTATCTATATAGAAGATAACATGAAAATTAACCTTTCAGTTCGGACAAAATGTCAGATATTTAATTTGATTGTGCCACCCACTTTAGTTTTTTGAATTATTTCCAATGAAAAAGTAGGAAAGGATGATTAAATTAAAGGCATAAAAATATAAAATTATAACAACATTGAAACTGAATGATAAAATTTTGAAAAATATCTGCTTAAAGAGCAATATCTAATTATACAGGATGATTCAAAATTCAATGCACAAATTGTTAGGGAGAGAGGAAACAATATAAAGTCAAAATCACGTAACAAAGCATGGCCAGAAACGCCAACCGGATGAGCTAGAGGGCGCTGTAGCTTGACTTCAACATTAGTCATTTTATGATCCGAATGTGTACGAAAATGAGACGGAATTTCCGGTTACAAATGCTCAGATGATAGACATGCTGACCTCGTAGCAAGAATCTCCATCGCTGCTGCAAATATCCGCGAAATGCAAGGATTTTTGAAAGGGTTCACCCACTCGCCGTCTTAACATATTTCAGTGCCCTAGGCTAAAATAATTTGGTGCCCCATCAGAAATGTAACTTTGAATTTCAGCGCCTATGTCTAAACAAAAATGCCTACCTAACAAAACAACTGGAGAAAAAAGTCACTTGTTCTTTGATTAACGAGGGAAACTTGTGGACGCGGGAGAGTTGCACCGCAGAAATAATAGTCTTCTTTTTTACATAGCTATTTTTTAAATAGTTTTAGTTATAATAGCTTTTAGAAAATAAGTACATTTTAAATTTGCATAATTTTTCCTTCGCACTTCTTCCAGGCTTAGGATTGGCAAGGGCTTATAGCTCCTGCCGTGTTTAAAAAATTAGCGGGTTTTGTTTCCCTTGTCTTATAGCAGGATGTATGTCCTTCGTCTTAAAGCAGCATTTCTGTTTCCCTTGTTAACACCAAAAACAAATGTTTGTTTTATTTCTTGGAACTATAATAAGAAATATATCGTAAATAATCTTATATATATTATAAGGGAAAGGAGGGTAAGAGTACGCAGGGATTTTTTCCCTGTTGACAACAGTGCAAGCAGAAGCAAGTGTGATCATATCAACATGTGTGTTTTCAGCTATCTCAAGTGACCGCCATAATTATTTTCATCCTTGCTGTCTTTGATTTATCAGGTAATATATGATTTCGTTATGTTAGCATGTAATTTTTCTATGAAGAAATCTTAATTTTTTTGTAAATAAAGGACTAATGATTTCTTTCAAAGTAAATATCATTATGAGGCTTGTTCCCTTCCGAGCAACGTGGCCACGTTAGAATTTAACTTTAGTGAATTCTACGACCATCTATGGACAATTTAGAGAAGCAATACATCGGCGGCTAAGAGTACGCACAGACCAGATATGAGTATACTCTTATCCGTTCTGTAATTTGAAGAAGCCATTCCAACAAAACTTTGCATTTTATTTTATCATTTTTATTATAATTATTAAAAATGAGATTGGGATAATGATAAGAAGAGCTGGTGTCTACAGAAAAAGTTTCCAGTCCATAGAAATCCAAATAATGAGGGAGCAATATGACTAGGCTGCGAACAAACATACGATGATGATTGGATCCAGTGTGGATTACGTAGGAGTGGTGGCATGAGGAATGTTCCAGTTACGAAGGCAGTGAGCATTTGTATGCGACTACTGCTAAATTTTCAGGGTGCGCACTCTTGGCCTCACGTCCTGCGTACTCTTACCCGCCACGTCGGGTAAGAGTACGCATTTGGCATTTTTTTCTTGCGTTTCGTAATATATATATTTTTTAAAGCTAAAATTTTCATTTTTTGTACCCTTCTTCCTAAGTTAATAAACTATGATTCAGTATATTTTCGAGGTTCTGACTTTTCAATTCTCATTTTTATAACGAAAAATCCACTAAGTGCGTACTCTTACCCTCCTTTCCCTTATATCTTATTATATATTCAATATCCTTTACATTGGATTTTTCTGCATATCCCGAAGGCGTACTGCTTATTTCCTTCCGAATTAATTTTTTGTTTAAATAATTTTTGCATAATTTTTTGTTTTAATTAATTTTTGTTTTATTAATTCTTCGAATTCGTATCTCGTTCATGATTGTGATTCAGATCGGTTTTTAACATTATTGTGGCATTTTCGTCCGTTTAGGTCTTTGCTAAGCATTTCCTTCCAACACATCTCCATTTAAGTCTTTGAGTGTTATGCTGCTTGTAGAATTTATAATTATCGTGCACTACGGTTTTTTTCATTCAACATAAATTCCATCTTCACCTGACCTGTTCACTGGATAGTACTAAACTTGTGCGGCACTTGTATACAAATGAAGAACCTAATCGCTGATAAGAATCTCTCCCCATTCGTTGATAAGAAATTCCTCCCCATTGGCTAATGAGATTAGGAGTATGCATTTTATTATTAGATTAAAACTCCGGTGCAAATCGCCCCTCGATTTGATTGACAGCTGTTGGCACGGGTGCAACCGACCCCCAGCCTCTTACAAGTTGGCAAATCGGCGCCTTTTCAAAAAGGAGTTCTGCAAGCCATCTTCCGCTACCCCTGGATGATTAACTCATAATACTTTATATAAAAATTACTTTTCAATGCTCTTCAATATATTTATGAAATACAAAAACATACTTAATATTTAAATTAATATATTAAAACTTATATAAACACTTGGTATTTTTATATAAAATTTCTTTAATTATTTATTGAGTTGACACAAAAATATGCATTTTGCTTTATACTATAGGATATGCATGTATATGTAACATTACAAATTCTATAGCTGTCTAGTTACAAGCCCTAATCATATTTTTGTTTCAAACAACTTTGAAATTATAATTAAATAAATATTTTGGTTTAAAATTAACATAAAATCAGTATAGTAAATTTTTAAGAGGGCTTGGATCAATGGTGCCCCTGCGCTACAACCCAGTGGATAAGATGGCTCTGGATTAGCCAATCCATGCGTCATAGAGAAGCGAGCATAACTGGGAATGATAAGAGTTATTATCTGGAAGTGACTGTCTACAGTTCAAGTGTAAGTTAACACCAAATAAAGAATTTTTCTGGTTATTGGCTTGCAGTGGCGGCTAGTCGGGGGCGAGGGGGGCAGTTACCCCCTACTTTTTAGGGAAAATTAAATTTTTATTTCATTTTAGCTGCCTGAAACTAGGAATTATAAAATAGCAATTGTGTTCGGGAAAAATAGCTATTTTTTAACTAAATTTTTAAATTTTATTGTCAACCCCCTATATTCCCGGTTCTTTTAGATGTCTATAAATCTTTTGCCCATCACTTTTCCCACCTAATCGCCGCCACTGTTGGCTTGTCATTCCTGCATCTTCATGTATCCTCCATCTCATCTGGGTGGCGTTTCCGGTCATACATTCCTGTATGAATCTGGCTCCTTTTTGTACTTTCTGTCTCAACTAACAGTTTTTACGCAGGATTTTGAATCATCCTGTGTAGTATGAAATCATTCTGTGTAATTATATTTGAATAAAAATGCATCACTTCAATTATAAAAGCTTCAAAGGTGCCCATCTCGATATGAATATATACAGTTTGTCTCTAATATGGCTCGTGAATAAGGTATCAATTTCATGTCTTTTGAATGGGTGAGTTTTGTATAATAAGATGTAAATTACAGTAAGTAAGATAAGTAAGACAGTAAGATAATTAAGACGTTATATATTTTTATGCACAGAATTCCCTGGACATCCTTGAAGTCTTCATCGGAACATTTTTCCAGAAAAAAAGATAGAAATTAAATAGTTAATTATAATCCGTTATCGTATTTCAAATTAACTTTCGTATTTACTTATTTGGTGAAGTCATTTTATTAAATTTTTAAGGAAGTCGTTATAATAAATTTGATTTATTTTTATTTTCGAGCAATTTTTTAAAAAACAGATGGATAGGTTTTCTGTTTTGTTTATATTGGGCACATAGAACTTCCGTGCCGAGGATTCAGTTCCGGTTTCCCTTTGACGAAGTATTACACCGGAAATCTGTTTTGAGCGCGGAAGTTCTACATTACCCAAAACAAACAAAACAGAAGACTCGCCATTCGATTTCACAATGACCATAACTATTATCACCAGAAACACAAATCAGATTTTGTATAAAACCTATTAATAATCTATTATTTAAATTAAAATGTAGTAATCATAAAACAAAATTAATTAATACATTAATAATAACTAAAATATAACAAATATATTAATAAATGCAATATATATATATCAACATTACCCGATTGTTAATGTTGATATTATTCAAATCAGTGGCGGCTCGTACTAAATCACCGTGGGGGTGCTGTAACTTAAAGTTCTATACTGCATACTAATGATTTCTGCATAAGTTAAATTAGGATATTTTTAGTTAATTTTCAATAATTTTGTTTAGTTAATTAAAAATTATTATTATACTTTTGACTTCAAATTATTTTTATAAAGACATTTTAATTTAGAAATCACTAATTTTTTTAACTAACAAAATAATTAAGAATTTCTTCAATGATTTTTCACAGTTATTTTTGCTAAGTCTCTTATTCTTATTTATAAGGATTGAAAGAATCGACTGAAAGAGAAAAAAATTAATTGAAAGCTGTTAGTTGAAATAATATATATGGGTTCTTCTGGTTTTATTTCGAGCGAAATGAACAATAAGGTTTTCCACAGTATTGGTATGATCATCAAATGACATGAAAACGCTAACAGACAGACAAACAAACAGGATTTCTTTGGAGGGTTTCGCCCAAAATTTACTAGATCCACAAATATGGCGTTGAGATCTCATCCCACGTTTCATTCTTCTAGCTGTTTCGGTTTCAGAATTATAATGTTCATATGCAACAGGGAAGAAATCATTCAAATTTTATCTACAATAATTTTTAAACTAATTTTTTAAATTTATCATTACTTATTACTTCATTTCCCTTTACTATTCATTTTGAAAGTTATTTATTTTCAAATTTTATCTCTTGAAACATTCTTCCGCAGCGGAAAAAAATGTTTAAAACGATTCCCTATCTCGCGGGATAGGGAATCGTTATTCCCTATCTCATCGGTGCTACTCCGAACACAGTTCTGAGCTAGGTGAAATGCCTCATTGGAAACCAGCGGGAGTGAGCTCCCCGAAACTTTCTCGCATACGACCAGTAATGTGGGGTGGGTAAACACCCAGTTGGTAGGTAACTATTTTTGGGGTATTTATCGAAGGCCTGGTTATTTTGAGAAAAAAAATTATGAATGGTGATTTACAATGAAGCATATAAAATTTATGAATCCCCAAAAACTTAATATTTTGCAAAAAACTTGCATATGTTCGCAATTTTTACGCGCGCTGAGGTACCAAAACTTTATTTAACGTTTTTGAGTACGAAATCTCACTATAGATATCGCACAACATTTCAATACACATCTGGTTAATCACAGGAGTTCAGCTGGAGAATGTCAAAACGTTTCGTTTTGGGGATTGCCATAATTTCCGAAGCGCGTGTTTGCGGCTCGCTTCAATTTCCGCCAAGGTCAAACGCCAACCATACTCACTTGAATAAAATAAGCGAAACGCTCGCCAACACACAGTCGTAATGTGCATTTTGAACTAAATATGCAATTTGAACACCTGTTTTTCAACCGATTGAGATGAAAATTGGGCACAGATCTATGATTAATGTTAGCATCCGCGATATCAAGTTTTATTTAGCTAAGTCAAAGGGCTTATGAGATACAAGTATGCGATTATACAGACCGACAGATAGTCAACCCGTTGACGGATTTGGCCCAAAATTTTATACGGACCTATATTCATGACGATAAAATCGTGTACGAAATTTTATCCATCTAGCTATTCAACTTTTTGATTTATAGTGTTCACATGACCGCGGACATACAGATAGACAGACTTCCCTTTGACGGAATTTGTCCAAAATTTGTTAGAAACCTACAAATTATGTTTAAACACCACATACCAAATTTCAACCCCGTAGCTCTAATAGTTTTCGAGTTATCGTGTTCACAGACAGACACACAGACAGACATAATTCCAAAATTGTGTTTTTCGAACTCAGGGAGGTCTAAAACTTGGAGATTCGTCAAAATCTCGAGTTCGAATTTTTTGACGATTACAATACTTTCTCTTTGTATACTTCGTATACGAGAAAGTAAAGCACGTGCTCAAGAAGTCGGAACTGGAACAAAGGGAATTTCCAGTTCTCGAAAAGGGAAAAGCTTTCTGAGAAGACAACGAATAGGGAAAATTATCTGAAATAACCTTGGTTTTATACAGCTTTTCGGGGCAGCTGAAAGCGTCAAAAGTTAATTATATTGATAGATTTGGACAAGCAAAACTAAATAAATAAGTAATTTAATTCATGCACTAAAAAAGTTGGGGTTGCTGTAGTTCCTATACACGAGCCGCCCCTGATTCTAATTATTAAGATTTTGCTTCGCCATTTTTTCCTCTCTTTTGAGCTAAAAATAATTCAAATTTGTTTTAAAATCGTGCGATAAAAGACATTTATCCACTCCAAAGATAAAGATCCGTCAATGACAAGACAATTTTAAAAAATCTTTAAAGCAGCTCCGATAAGAAAGACGCGTAGTCTGATAATAAACTGAATTGTAAAAAACACTACAAGCGATTGAAAAACAACTATATAAGCAAAATAGAAGATTAACTAAAAATGGATATAAAAACATTTCATTTGAAGATAAACAAACCCTTCTTCTAAGCTCAACGAACTTTTAAAAGAAACCATCAACAATGAATTTCCCGATTTTTTTTTCTGCCATCGCCACAGACGCTTCAAAATCGCAATTTCTCACGTTTCTGCACCCAGTGGCACAAAGATATTAAACAATATTGTACGATATTGCGCAATATTGTATAATCTTGTACAATATCAGAGAATATTGTATAATATTGTACAATATCAGAGAATATTGTATAATATCGAACAATATTGTACAGCATGTAAACAATCAACAAGAAAATATAGCAAATTAATAAAGATAGCAAATTAAAAGAATTTTTAAAAAAAGTTTTTTTACAAAGAAAGTAAAATTTAAAACTAGAACAAGAAAAAATATTTTAATTAGAATACAATAAAATTAAAGCAAAATAACAAAAGAATTTTTTAGTAGAAAGAAGTAAAGTTAAAAAAATTAGAAAAATTAGACAATGTTTAAGAAGCGCGCAATTGCAGCAGCTAAACAAAAAACAAAGAACAGTAGACTGATAAAAATCATGCAAATATAGCCAAAAGTAAAAAAAGAAGGAAATAAAAGCAATCCTAGAGTAATTCGAAAGTTACGAAAAGCAGAAAACAAAACAAGGAATCCATTCAAGTTCACTTTTTCAAGGGCTAAGAACTTTTCGAAATGGATCCAAAAGAATGTTTGGGAAATTTTCTGTAAGAAGCAAGTCTTTAAGCTAAAACAAAGCTTCTCTTAGCCCGAACTTCCCAAAACACAGATTCCAAGGAAGCAAATCACAAGATCAAACTTCAAACGAAAAAGGAAATAACAACTAAAAAAACATCAAAAACGCTAATAAGATGATCAGAATATTAGCTATCAAGCTTAATTAATAAGCTTTCATAGAATAAAATAAAGAACTTACCCCATGATGAATGCCAAATAATAAAAGATACCCCACGCTAAAATAAAGTTATACGTTAAACACTAGTTTCACTGGCGCCATTTATATTCTTAGAAGAGGAAGAGAAATGCAAAAAAAGAAAAAAAGAAGCTGTGACAGGAATCTTCTTTTTCTAGTAAGGGAAAGAAACAAATTCAGAATATTAAGAGAGAAAAAAACCCTTATTTTCCAACTAGCATTTATTATTATTATTATTTTTTTAAATATAAATATATATATATATATATATATAGTAATTTTATTAGACTGTGTACTCCAGACTGTTTCTAAGGATAAAATCTTTAATGTTGTAAATATTACAAGGGAAATGGTTATCATTTAGAGTTAAAAAAATCATTGGAAGCAAATAGAAGATCATTCCTATTATTGCATATTGCTTCAATTCTGTTGGCTTGACTGAAAATTACGTTTCTAAATACTCTAGAATCTAAATTGGAATGAAAGTCACAAAGAGTTTTACACTTAAAGTTAAATTCATCTCTTTTCTCATAAAGGCCAATCAAAGTTATATTCTCATTAATATCAATTTTAAGATATAAAAAAGTACCTTTATTTTGGTGAGAGTTCGTTTTGTTAAGTTTAAGTTATTTTGGATAACAATTAATAATTAAATCTAAATCTTCAGAATTTAAAAGAAGCAAATCGTCTATGTATCTGTAGCCGTAAATAAGATTATTTCTAATAATTTTGTCCTCAAAAAAGTGCAAGAAGATATTGGCCAGTGAACTGGAGAATGTAACACCCATCGGAATACCTGAAATCTGTTTAAAATAGTTAATGCCATTAAAAAGATAGTTTTTCTTTAATGCTGAAATTACAAATCTCGAACCCAGTGACGAAACAAAACCGGGGCAAAATCTGGGTTTAGCGCCCCCCCCCCTACACCTACCCCGAACACCAACAAATAACACATAGATTAGTTTGTTTAAAATCTTAATTAAAACCTACCATTCTATACTGAAAAAGTACTGGTGCCTAAAGATAATAAAAGGAAAACGCTTAATTTATATGTTTGTAAGTTTTTAATAGAGAAAAAAAGCATGAGCAGAAAATAATTTTGTTTGACCTAATACAAATACGCTAAGTTCAAGTTTTACATAGTGTACATTAGAAAAAAAACATGTGCAATAATATAACACTGATAATATCCTAACTAAGTGTTCCACTTGAAAAATTAATGTTTCAAACAATTTTTCAGATGGATATTAGTTTACTCTGTTAACAATTAAACACTCAAATTATTTTAGTTTAATTTTCCTTTTTTTTTGCTGCAAAAGTTTTTATCGCATCATCGTAAGAAATCTTTGATGCCTTCTCATGTTCAATATAAATCACTGCAAGATTAGATAGGCGGTCTTGCTTGGTTAAGTTTCTTCAATAGTTTTTTTTTTTTGTAATTTTAGGTTTGCTAAAACTTCTCTCATTCGATGCGACAGAAACTGGTAGAGTCAAGTAGATTCTTACGGCCGTGGTCAAATTTGAATAGTTTTCATGAAGATCAGTTGTATATAGATAATTTAAAAAGTCAAGAGCAGTAGAATTTAGCTTACTCTTTTTTTCTTCATTTCCAGTTAAATTATCGCTATCTATCACAGAATACTTAAAACTCTATTTCAATAGCTAGTTCATCCTTCTTCAGATCGTGTGGGTATAAATTTGCCAAAGTAGTAGCAGCCTCCTCTCTTAAAGTTTTGTTATCAAGAGTCGTCAGTTGTTTAGGAGACAATAATTTTATGCTTCGTTCCGTTTATTGCTCTTGTACCGTGTTTAACATCACTGAATTTGAGTCGTTAACAATGCTGCTACAGCAGTACAGCAAGATAGGCATATTTTAGGCACTACAAATAGATGGGAGGTTTTATTCAAGTATTCGCCACTGGCACTAAAAAAAAGTGACAATCGGTTGTCATCTTGTGAAGAGAACCTATAACTGTCGTTCACAACACTTAGGTCCAAGTTGTGAGGCTGTGAATCTCCTGCATTAGATGACTTATCGAGCCTAAAACTAAGTTTAGAGGCTTTTCTGCTTTGAAGGTATTCAGACCTTTGAATTTGTAGCTTTTACTTGCTTTCTGCAGAAAACATTAAAAATAGACATCGTCAGTAAAAATGCTTCAAAAGAGGGATTCATTGATGTTGCTTACAACCTCTTAACAAATCTGCCACAAATAAAGATTGTACAAGGTACAATTTTGAATGAATCAGCATGAAGAAGCAAAAACATTCTTCAGTCTTATAATTAGCGACCCCTCTATGGGTAGGTAAGGAAGAGGAAAGAAGAAAGGTTTGAGAGAAAAAATCGAAGATGAAACTCTGAAATTTCTCAGCATTAAAAAAATATAACTTTCCTTACTAAGTAATAATAGAATAGAATGAGTTAGAGGGAACGATACAATCAATGCAAGATGAATGAAATTTTGG
>BGPR01004856.1:8081-63569 GCA_013235015.1 Araneus ventricosus
GCAATGACATGATAGCACTCCACACTGTTCCAATTTTCAGCCCATTCATTTAGGCGTGCGCTGGCCGGACCGCGCAAATCGCAAAACAATTACCCACGTGCTTTTCGATTCCCTAAGGCTACTGTGCTCACTCCGCTCTCCACTTTCAAAACGGAACTGTTGCACTGATTTTCGCTTTCGCGAGAGGGTCCCGCTCCCCTTCATATCTACAACGGTTGCATTTCCGTTTTATGGTCCAACAGTCCAAATGGATTCCAAGAAGAGTTGAAAGATGTCCAATGGATCCAGATTTTCGACCACAACACTCCAATTCTCATCGGATTTTTGCGTTGACGACCGGTTTTGGAGCAGTGCAAACGAATTTGTGCTGTGTGGAGTGATCGTGAATGTCCAGCTTTAAAGAGAAAATAATTCAATGCATGCCAATTTCAGTGACCTTGGGATGTCGTAAACAAATTGCGGGTGTCTCGCATTTTGAATTATATTTTGTGATATTTATTATATAAAAAGTATAATTTTGTGCAATAAACGTAGGTTTTGCTGTTAAAATACATTTTCCTGTGATCTGGTAGTCCTCTGGTCTGATATCTGCCAAATTACTGAGAGTGCTGTATTTTTTTTTCCTGTTGAAAGTAAGTTGTGATTTTTTCCCCTTTTCAGTTTTGTGGATCCTTGACTGTAGAGAGACAATGAATACTTCTTTGGTGCTTTCTCTTCAACATTTAACCTGTTCCCGAGTAGTTACTTCGCTTTTTAACCACCTTGAAGTGCAAAAGAACTTTCAAGAGAAGAATTACGAGACGATTAGATGTCAAGTTCTAGAAACTATATCACGTCTTATACCATGCACCCGTTTGCAAAAGAAGTTGGAACAGTTTATTGACCCTCTAGTCCGAGAGATTGAAAATTGGTTAAATGCTTTCCAGCAGAATTGGTACGGGCACGACAGTGTTTTACATGCCATCCTGGAGAGCATCCCGCGATGTTGGCTGTCCGACGGAACTATTGATCGAGAAAAATCGATGAGAGCATTAGTTAAGAATAAGGATTTGAGTCCATTAAATCGATTTGTATTCGCATGTACTTACTGCTTTTTTGATGATGCTCTAGATCTGTGGAATATTTTGTTCAAAATAGAAAAGGCGCATCTTGCGCATAAATCATCTACGATCGTGAAGTTTTGGATTGAATGGTTGGAAAGCAGTTCAGCTAAAGATTGGGAGTTATTCCTTGCGTGGTCTTTAGGAACTCCTTTGTGGCATAGCAATGTATATATGCTGAAGCACGCTTTGCCAACATTAAGTCCGGCAGAAAGAAGTCGGCATTTGTTAAAGGCTTTAATCGGAAAAAGAATTAGCAATGATGTAATGCGTTTTTGTATCTCGGTAATGACGAAAGACGAGCAAGAACAGATTTTCAGGGAATCGACAGTTCAAGTATTCAGTTGTATGTTATCTTGGCCTTTGCGAACTATTTTCTTTGACATGGCAGACAACGTATGGCCGTATCTTACAGAACGATCTTTTTGTAACGTTCTCAATATGATTTTAAGAACGATTAAAAACCAGGAAAGAGTTGACATGGATCTCCTAATTATTCTGAAAAACCTTTGGGCACAAAGTCCTTGTCATTTCCAGAATGTTGCAAGAGATGACCCCTATTTGTTGAGGCCGTTACAATTTATTTTGGATTTTGATGTCTCGCAAGTGTTTCCAAAAGAGAAATTCTCAAAATCCTTTTGTGGAGTCATGCTGCGTCGAAGTCTAAGGATTGCTCGTAGACGTTATAGGACTTCATGAAATAGGAGGATTCTAAGACGTTTTTAGTAGAAGAAGCAGTTTTGTGAACATTTTCTGACAATTCCACTTAATATTATCACGCAAGTTTTATCATTTCATCTGTAAAACTATCATAATGCTTTAAATTCTAAGTGCCTTTTTATTTGACTATTTGTAATAAAGTCTTTATAATTTCTTACCTGTGTGTTTATTGCTGTTGTACAATGACAGCGCAACTCTTTTGATTTGTTTGACTGAAAGTGTAAGCTTTTATTTGTAAAGTTAGATGAGGTGGATAATAAACTGGCGAAAAGACGAGTTTTTCACCAACCAAAAAATATTTGCATTCAATTATTTTTAGATAATTAGAACATGATTGTCTAAAATACTTTGAAGCATGCAATGAGTGTAGACTCATCTTTTTTTACTATTATTCTTTAATTGCTCTTGTTTGCTTTATTTTATTTATTTACTTATCTCGGAAGAAATCTTTTTAGCGCTAAATATTTTCATAACTAATTTAAAGCAAATGCCAGTGATTCTGGATCTAAGAGGAGACTTATTTCCTTTTAAAAATAAATATCCAAAGTTTATTGAATTTTGTTATGTAATCGAAATTGCACAGTATTTCGATTACATATATTTGTATCTGATTAGTTGCTGATTCCACGGGCGATTCTGGACAATTGTTCGATAATTTCAAAAAGAAAAAACCTACAAGGATATCATTTTTGAGCATTTACTTTACCTTTTAACAGTTCAAGTGTAAAATGAAATTGCTGCCTCAACACGCATCTACAGCAGTTTAGATTAATTCAGTTAATTGAAATGGCTCGCTGTAAAAAAAAATGATTTATAATAAAAGATTTTTTTTTCATTTGTAGGGCCATATAATTCTAATGAAAGTGATAAATAGATATTAATATTTAGCTGAATAGAAAGTCATAATTAAGCTTATTAAAACACGTGAAATCAAAGGTTAATTATAAGCATATCGCAAAGAACACCTCCGTCCAGCCTAACCATACGGGTCCGCAATGAATGAACGACCACCACGACAGCGTAGTCAGGCACTGAGGTTCCTGTATAGCCCCCCCCCCATTAAGAGCAGCTCGTGCAACAACCCCTTTTTACCGGGGTACGACCTATCATCGGAGTGGGCCCAAAGAGCCACACCACCATTACTGTATCGTCGGGCTGACGAGAGCCCGCTTACCTATACGGCGACCTCTCTTCCGTGAACTCGCGGTGTCCCCCCGACGGACTAATGGACCTTATGCATGTGACGTCACATCCTCCGACACGTGACCTGCCGGAGGCAGCCATTGGTCAGTCTTAAACAGCTGACTCAGAACTGCTTTTATTTCTGAGTCGTTTATAGGCCGATCGTTTTGTTTATTCCTCCACAGCTGATTTTATAATCTCGAACCCAAACGGTGCATAAGGTCCATTACAAGCATATAAAAATGTATCTAGTATAAAGGACATGACTACATCTGAGTCATTTAAATTTGCCCATAATATAACACACGATACATAAAATCCGGAAAAGCAAAGCCTACTATCCCCATAATTAGGGCCAGATGCTGTGAAAATTCATCTTCCATTTAAAAGTCAAAAGGCAAGATGAAATTTCTAGCTGAAAGAAATCTAAGATGTGATTTCTTTCATTTGTGTTTCCCATAATTCATATAAAGATTACAAAAGTTACACATTATTATTTAATTAAGTAAATACTTCGCACATGAATGCATTCAGCTTGTATTTCTCTAAAAGTATGCAAAATGTATCTATAACTGTAAAGCAGAACAAAATATTTCTGTAACTGTAAATGCCGTAAAAACCATTAGTCATTCTTGCACAAGCAAAATTCATCACACGGCACACGTGATCCAGTAATATCAATTATATGTTCATAAAAAGATTGCAGGGTCAATAGAACACAATTTTATGCGTACATTAAAATGGTTATATCGTATTGCATAGATACACACAAAAATTGCAGGACATTCATGATCACTCCGCGCAAATTGCTTGATGGCTCTACACACAATTGCATTTTTCAGCCCATCCATTTAGATAGGTTATTCACGAAGACTGCATGCTAACCCAACCACTCACCCCACCGACTCGTGACATGTTTTACGCCCTTTGGGTAAGTAGGTTCAACGTGGGCAATAGAAAAACCCATCCACTAGGGATGACGAATATTTGACGAACTGTTATTTTCTACGTAATATCAAAAAATCACAAATACCAGTGATGAATACTACTGTCAAAAAGGTGTGATTTAATCATTTGTATTAAAAGTAAAGTGTTTTAATTTTTCTATTTGATTTTTTAATAAACTTTTCCAAGTTTTAGTTTATAGTTCTATATACTGACAATAGATGGCGCCATGAAAAGTTGCAGTGCCCTAGAACGTGAAACCGCAAGTACCAACTATTTCTTTCCTCGTATTACGTTTCTCTGTGATTCACATTTTCCTCCCCAATCACTTTTTCCCCCAATAGCAGTTTCTACTGCTATTGGTCTTGTACGATTGTCTTTCGGTGAATCATCCCTCTTGTTGTGATATGCGTTTTCGAATGATTGCATCACTTTTGTAATACATGTGACTGAAGACTTATCTATCGGATCGGAGATGGCGCAGAAGATCGCCTACACAGCTGATCGGAGTAATGGGTAGATTTCAGTTGAATCTGTTGTTACTTGTGTTTTGATAATTTGAAATTATTTCAAGAAAGTTCGGCAGAGCAATTAGGATTATGATAAACGATTGTACTTCTTTCCAACAATTGTTTTCATGTGTAGTTGGGAACTTAATTTCATTCTCTTAATATTTTTTAGATTGGACACAGGTGTAATTTGAATATAAATTCATTCTAATATGGAGATGCATGAGAATAATCCTTAATAATTTATGATATTTCTGAAAAAGATCAGATTGAAAATATATTAGAAAAAACTATATTATGCTGAATTGTGTATAGTTTTTCCATTATCTTATTATTAGCACTAAAAATTGTTGTTCTTGTGCATGTTTTTTTTTTAATTAATAAATACATTATTGAATCTTGAATACAGGTTAACTTACTCTTTCATGCAAGCTTATTTTTCCCATTTGCTTAACTTTTACTAATAAACTTTATTTTAAACTTTTTCGTAAAAATTAGAAAGAAATCTCATTTTTTTCAGTTTAAAAGCTATTAATAAATGTTATTCCAAAAGCTGCCTGGGACAACTGCACTAAACGAATATAAGTTAATATAAAGTTGTATCAAAATAACTGAAATAGAATTACACTTTTTCATGAATGCAATTTTTAATGGTAAATTTCTTAACTAAATTATCATTTTCATTAGTAAGGATATTAATCTTTATCCATTATAAATTTAGGGTAAATTATTTTGCAAAAATCCTATAATAAATAATATACATATGAAAACATTTATTGGAAAATAATCATTATATATAAATTATTTCCTCCCACCCAAGAATAGAAAAACAGATGAGTCTTCATTTAAGTACTTAATCATTTTTAAATACAGAAGTAAAAAATTTCAAGAAATATAACCATATAACATAATCCTAATTGCCCTGGCAAACTATTTAGTTAAATACTTTTAGAAGCTAACTACTTAGAAGTAATTTCAAATTGTAATCAAAATATGACATGATGAACGACAGATGTACAGATGATAGTATTTAATACTATAATATTTAATAAAATAATATAAACTGATATCCAATTATAGAACATCTTTTCAGTTAAAAGTTGCCCGAGTCAACTGCATTAAACAAATAAAAAGTTGTATAACATTAACTGAAATAGAATTACACTTTACATGAATGCCAAATTTTAAATGATAAATTTCTTAAGGAAATTATCATTTTCATTAGTAAGGATATTAAGCTTTATCTATGATCAATTAAGGTCAATTATTTTGCATAAATCCTATAATAAATAATATGCCCAACTACATATGAAAACATTTGTTGGAAAATAATCATTACAGATAAATTAATTCTTCCCCTTGAAGAATAGAAAAACAGATGAGTCTTCAATTAAGTACCTAATCATTTTTAAATACAGAAGTAAATAATTTCAAAAAATATAACCATATATCATCGATATATTAATACGTGAAGAAAAAACTTTGTACCCCCTTTTTAAGCACATTGCGAGCACGAAGGTGTGTGAGATTTGGCATAGTTAAAGTTCATATGGAGAAGGAGTACAGAAAGATAAAATTTATGTATAATATGTGTTACAAATACATTAAATTAAATAAAATAAAACATTCATTGTTTACATTCACACACTATAAAAAATTAGCGGAGTGAATGATTTGTAATTGATTTAATCCCCCTGCATTGAAATCCACTCCAAGAGGGAGTTTATTTAGATTATTTATAAAAAAAACTCTTCGGAGTGAAATACAAAATGAGGATGATTTAAATCTGTCAATGTCAAACACGTATTAGTCTGTGGTCAAACAGTCGCACAGAGTAGAGATTATCGCTAAAGAATTTATATATAATATGTATTACAAATACATTAAACTAAATGAAATAAAACATGCATTGTTTACTTTGTATAAACATTGTATATTTTGTCAAATAGATATCAATATATAGATTGCTCAATATACATCTGTTGTAGAAAGAAAATTGTGTAGCAGCAATAGAATAAAATTCAAAATTCATTCATAATAGAACAAAATTCAAAAAAATATATATATGCAATGATTATAGAGGTATAATTTTTGACAAAAGAACCTCAATAACGTTCAAACTTAAAAATTTAATGAACTGCGGTCAAATTTCGACTGCTGATCAACATCTAGTAATCATTATTGCTCTGGAAAACTATTTAGTTTACTTTTAGAAGAAAACTATTTAGAAGTAATTTCAAATCATAATCAAAACATAACACGATGAGCAACAGATATACAGATGGTAGTATTTAATAAAATAATATAAACAGATATTCATGTATTGAACATTTCCTCATTTTTTCAGTTAAAAGTTTTCTGAGGCAACTGAAGTAAATAAATATAAAGTTGTATAAAAATAACTGAAATAGAATTACACTTCACATGAGTGCCAATTTTTTAATGGTAAATTTCTTAAGGAAATTATTCTTTTCATTAGTAAGGATATTAAGCTTTATCCATGATGAATTTAAGGACAATTATTTTGCATGAATCTTATAATAAATAATATGCCCAACTACATATGAAAACATTTGTTGTAAAATAGTCATTATAGATAAAGTATCTCCCCCCCCCCCAAGAATAGGAAAACAGATGTCTTCATTTAAGTACTTAATCATTTTTAAATACAGAAATAAATAATTTCAAGAAGTATAACCATATATTACAATCCTAAATGTCCTGGCAATCTATTTAGTTAACTACTTTTAGAAGCAAACTATTTAAAGGTAATTTCAAATCATTATCAAAACATGACATGATGAACAACAGATGGTAGTATTAAATATTATTATATTTAATAAATATATTTAAAATAATATTAACAGATATTTATTTATTGAGAATTTTCTCAATGTAAAAGTTAATAATAAATATTATTCAAAAAGTTGTCTGAGGCAACTGCACTAAACAAATATAAAGTTGAATCAGAGTAACTGAAATAGAATTATACTTTTACGTGAATGTGATCTTTAATTGTAGATTTACATTTTCATTAGTAAGGATATTTAGCTTTACTGATTCATGGTCAGTTATTTTTTATAAATACTATATGGATATTCACTGTGAAAAACTGTTATGTCAATTTAAAAACGGAAATTTTTATAAAATGCTAGATTGCTTTAGTTTTAAGATGCAAGAAATACCTTACCTTATATTTTAACAAATAGACTTGAAAATCTATACCCACAATGTCTTAAAAAATACTCTTTATAAATTATCAATATATATTATTTGCCAATGCATAGAAATTTAACTGTTCATCACTTATAAAAGCACATAATACAATCCGTAAAAGGAACACATGTTCACATTCTTAACTGAAGTTAAGATTGAGTAAACAAATGAATAAATACTTAATATGTTATGCTAAAATATCCAGCTGATTAGCAGTTTACCACGGGTTCATGAAAAAGATATTTGGAGAAATGATTCTCAAGCAATGTTGATGCTTTGTAAATGAAGAAATTTTGTAGCATGTACTCACCATTATTGCATGTATATGCATAAATAGGTATAATGTTGAAAATAAACACAAAAAACACAGTTAAATGGAAAACAGCATATTTTATTACTTAGCAAAGCATACAAATGAAATTTCTAGTTGTAAAATTGCTCTACTATGTAAAAAAGATCCATTAAAACAAAAATAATAATTTCAATAGCTTAATGAACTTTTAAGACTTCAATGGCAATTAAATAGAAAAGAAAACTGAACTTAAATTTGAAAAATAAAATTTAAATTTTCATTTTACATTTGTTTTTCCTTTTCCTAAAACTTAGTATTAGAAAAAATGTATAGTAATCTGAGAATTCCAAATTTCATTCTGCTTCTTTAAAATAGCAGGTTCATAAATTTGTATGATGAAATAAAATATCCTGAATTTTTATCATATACATAGAATTAAATATAGATATTTTGGATAAAAATATAAATAATAAAAGCATAATGAATAGAAAACACAGTTGTGAAATTTCCAGATGAAGCCAATATTTTAATATAGGGAACTTCAATTTCTTTCAATATCCTTTTTTAAAAAAGCCAATTATTACATTTAAATTTTCTTTGGTAAGCAACTTCCAATATAATTTGATAAAGCAAGCATACATATAGAAAAGATCAATAATTATGAAACATTTAAAGAAATTATTCAGAAAAAAATACTATTAGCTGATTGAAATATAGTAATATGAAAAAATTATACAGAGATACATCCAGCTATTTCAAGAAAATATATTACAAATGTAAGGCAATTAGAAAAATGCTCTTACAAATGAACAGATCATCTTGTTAGCTTGATTTAAATAATGTTTTCTTCTTTCTCCATACCTAATCTCCGAGTTTATAAACCAAAGCAAGCTGAACAATATAAAATAAATACACACCATCTATTTTTATAGTAGAAATAAGTTATTCAAAAATGCAAATATTTTCATTTAAAAAGTATTTATCAAACAAAACATTTACACACAGGGAATACTTATGCTGTCTGCTGGTAACTAAACTTTTCATTCTTAGTATACTAGTATTATTATCAACTCATCCTTATTATCAACTCAATTTCAAATAATGAAAGCAATTCTGATCTTCCTATTGCATGTTACTCAGTGTAAATAGATTCTAAAACAATTTTTTTTTCCTTCCAAGCAAGTGCAGTTTACAAAACAAGTATATATACGAGAAGAAAAAAAATATGCAACTGAACTAAACTCTCGAGAGTTTAGTTCAGTTGCATATTTTCAGAACAAAGATCTTTCTGTTTAGTTTTTTGGGGAAAACCATACAATTTTTACTTGCAGTTATATAAAAACATAAATGCAGTTATATTTGAAATACTTCAGTTGTGAAGCAATTCTTACTTACAATATAATATTACACACACAATTTATAAATCTGCCAAAACTGACTCATATAATATAGGTATAATAATGTACAATAATCTATGCTTTCTCCTAAAGTTTCTTTCATTAAAATAGCATATGCAAAACATACAGTTATCAACTACTACCACTATTACAACATGGGAATTGCCTAATTTTAAAACAACGACATGGAAATCTACAATTGCAATGGCAAGTCTTTATGAACCTATTATAAGCATGGAAATTCAACTGCACATCACTTTAAAAGTATATACTTTCCGCAAAGTAAACATAAGTTTACATTCCAAACTCAAGCCAAGAGTGTCTAAATAGCTAAATACTTAAAAAGTTACTGATTGCAGTATGTTTCGTTGATCAGACTATTAGTTTACAAAAAATTTTAATGTATATATACACTTGAATAAAAAAAGAATCCTTGGTGTTTTTTTTAACTAACAGTTATTTGTTCATTAAATCACTTTAAATCTGAATAATAATATATAAATCGGCAAAAAGAAAAAAAAAAGAAGGATCGCCAATTAAAAATATGTTTGATCTCGCAAGCTACATAATTAATTCCAAAGTAAACAGAGAGCACATAGCACGTTACGCTATCAGTAATTTTTTTAAAAAGTATATATACCATATGTTACAAACAAAAATATATTCATTGCAGAAGAATCAATTAAAAAAAACTATTTCCATGTAACTCAAAAATCAAGTACTTCGAGTTACGAGAACACATAACATAGCATCGGAAGCGGTTTTGATCCCGGTATTATCGAATTACTTAGCTGTGACTCTTCCTTCACTAGTGTCAGAAACTGTGAAGTAGCAATAGGAAGTCTAAAAGCTGTGAAGTAGCAATAGGAAGTCTAAAAACTGTGAAGTAGCAATACGAAGGTTAAAAACTGTGAAGTAGCAATATGGATGTTGGTAAAAGACAAGAACTGTGACGTCGAAGATCGTCTTCAGATTCAGTGCAATGATTGATTACTATTGTGACCCCCACCAAGGCGTTCTAAATACCCCCTTCAAAAGAATTTTTGCAGGCGCCATCTGTTGACACTATAAACAACTAAACATTAAAACTATATAGAACGCGTGTATTAAAAAGAAATAATAATTTTTTATTTAAATTTTTTAGAACACTTTACTTATATTTAACAAGTTTTTTTTGAAAATTAAAGGTGTGATTGAAATAACAGTTATTTGGCATAGATATTTAAAAATAGCAATAGCAAAAATATTTGTTACTCAAAAAATCGTGGATTATGCATCCCTACCATCCACTACCGGTCACTTTGATCCCTCTAGGGTTTCGGGGCCCCCCTAGCCGCTCAGATTTCTGTGGTGACCATCTAGCATTGAAGGTTTCTTCCCTCCGCCACGTATCTACAACGGTCCAAATGGATTTCAAGCGAAGTTGGAATTTCAATGTTTCGACCACACCAATCCAATTCTCATCGGAATTTCGCATCGACGGCCGATTTTGGAGCGATGTTACCGAATTTGTTCGGTGTGGAGTGATCGTGAATGTCCAGCTTCATTTGTGCATAAGAAACGTATTAGATGAAATCGATCCATGATCATTTATTGAGTTTACTACTTGCCTCCAAAAGGGCATGAGGAAGAAAGGCAAGATCGTGAAAATACTTTATTAAGTACATTATTTTCACTAATAACAAGGAATCGTAAAATTTGTGGATCTGTTCAGCTCATAGTCGAACATTTTGCAGCTCTTAGTCGGACTGGTACCAAAATTTATACGTACTACTTAAGGTAGATCTTCAAAGTTCATGCAGAAAGAAAAACTTCCTCCAAACGGCGGGTTTACAACCATATGCACAGATAAACGAAATGTTGCTTATGCTTGAACATGAAATTCATGCTGTAGCAGAAAAATATAAGATGTTGTCACAAATATGAATTATAATAATAGCATTACTAATTTGAGTATGAGATGCAAGATTGCATTTCCTTGTTGTTTCAGTCATAAGTAAACATTATTTATGTAATAAGTTAAAAATAATGTACGGCAGGGTGAGTCATAAGTCTCCATATAAATGGTGAAAGCGGTGACTGATGTTTACTTTATTCTTACAAATGGTATAATATGATGGTACAGGTAAAAGATTTGTTCCACCTCCCATGTCGACACACAATGACAATAGCTCTAACCAATTTTGACCAGAAACATTCTCACTCATGTTCAAATGTCCACTCAGAAAACTCTAGTCTACGATTAGGATAGTCCTCTGTCAGATCTTGTTGCAGCGTCTGCAGCTTGTATGGGCGCCACTTGTTAGCCCGCAAATTGCTCATGACACTGCTCTGGCTGATTCCCATTTGTAGCTTGTATGGGCTCCACTTCTTAGCCCGCAAATTGCTCATAACACTGCTCTGGCTGATTCCCATTTGCTGAGAGAGACGTCGTGTCCCATTCGTTGGACTCCTGGCCATCGCTGCTAGCACCTGTGTTGACTTACCTCCGATCTGTTGCCGCCCTTGGTCTTCCGGATCTACATGCATCGACGACGGAGCCTGTCCTTTTGAATGTCATAAGTTTTGCCACGGTGTAGTGGCTTATCTGCGTTCTGTGCGTTGCATTAAAATAACGCTCTAAATGCCAACAGAATAACGTAAATCCGTTCTTCCTTCGTAAGTGGCGTCTCTTTTCAATTGGTTCACCTTCCTCAAAACGAAAAAGAAATTAGTCACCGCTTTCACCATTTGTATGGAGACTTATGACTGACCTTGTAATCTGAAAATCGTAAAAGCTTTAGAAGGCTCGAATTTAGTGGCGGTTTTCCGCACAGGTGCTAGAGGTGGTCGCTTCGTACCTCAAGATTCTGAGGGGGGGGGCTTAAAAATCTATTCGACATACATCGGAATTCTAAGCCGATGACGAATTTACCAATCGAAGCTTTCGGTAAGCGCCAAGCAAAATTATTAAAAACTAGTAGTTCAATTTAAAATTAGAAAGTAGATTTTCCACTATAAATAGAACGGTCAATTCACTATTCTACTAATTTTTCTTTGACAATTTCACTACCTGAAAAACAATTACTTCTTTCACTTCAAAGAGAGCATCTGGGAGTATAGCTTTTAACTGACTCTCGGAAATCACAAACTGGTCATTCATCACCAAAACAAATTTTGACTCAGCGAAATAGGTGTCCCTCAAACCTCTCACATCCAGTTCACCACATTCAACTCCTTGAATCTTGCCGACGACGTACGAATAATGGACCTTCATTCTGGCATCTCCAACGTTATTGAACAAAATAAGCACTACTGGTTAAAAGTATTGTAAGATTGGTAAAATGCGAAACATTTGGAATCAATTTGAATACAACGGTTCACAATCAGTTGTGGAGTATCGTATTCCCACATTCAAAAGCTCTGTGGCAGTTTATTGTTTTGGCTCCCAGATTGCCAATACGAATGGACATCACAAAATCTCTGGTAGGAAATGGATCGTGAGATTCAAACCAGTCCACAAGCTTTGGAACATCTTCGTTATCACGCAGTATTCTTGAATCTATTGCATCGGTGTGATGCTCAGAAGTAGTGAATGACAATCCGCGTAACATTCTACTTGTTATGAGACAGTAGTAACAATAGGCATTGTGAGGATCATGACTAAGACCACCAGTACTTTTTAGCGATTGCATTAAGGTTTGCCTATCGTCAGATCGGTCCAGATTCCACTCCAGTATTTATCTGACCATCTGATTGCGAACCAGCCATTCATGTTGAACCGCTCATACTGTTTTGTTATAAGTTTACTCTTAAGTTAAGTTTGTCGGGTACTAGTTTAGTTTAGTTAGTTATACCAATGTTCCGTTTAGAAGCTGCATGAAAGCTGTTTTGAAATGGTCTTCATAATTTTGAACCGTGGTCAGTTAAAGAAGATATCACCTTAGCTGGAACGCTTTCTCCTAGCTATCCTGGTATTGGTGAACCGATATACGTATATGATTAAAAAACTGAATATTTATCCACACAAACTTTATTTAGACTACTTCTTTGATTGTATGCGTCACCTTTTGGAAGAATGACGAATTTTTTTTTTTTTTTGAAAATTGGAAAATCAGTGCAATTTTGATAAGAGTTTGTAATTATACTACCGCAACAAAATATATAGTGTTAATATTCATTTGACGCAGATTTTTATGCTTTCTAACATTTATCCGAATCATTTTTAATTTTAAATGTGTAGTTTTGGAGTAATCTAGGAAAAACTGGCAAAACACCTCACTCCACTTCAATTCCCCCCCCCCCTAGCAGCCCACGCTCACCTCGCCGGAGGGGGAAAACTTGGGATAGTCATATTGGACCCTAAATAAAGTGATTAAAGCAATAAAACCTTAGTCATAAATATTTTCCGATTTAAACTCTACGCCCGACTGGACAATTTTGACGCTTTCGAAGTTTCAGAGGGGGAATAAGGGGGAAGCTCCTCCTTGAGGGGTGGAAACTTTTCGGTTTTCATATCCTTGAGGTCAAAGAAGTATTTGGCCAAAGTCTAAAAAAATTATAATTTTTTTTTCTCTTATTTTGCCTAATTGCAATGGACTAAAGGCAAGGACATACCAACATCTTAGTTGAAGTTTTTAGTAAAATGTACAGAAAATCCCCGATTCTCTCAGATAAGGGAATAACAATATAACACGTGATCAAAATGAAGGGAATATTGGCTATTTTTAATAAATTACGTAAGCATTTTAGGGAAAAAGTCTAGCGCCAAGGAGACGCGTCATTATTTTCGGTGTGCACCTGAAAGCGATTAAAATATTCTTTTAGTAGTAAATATGCCAAACGAGAGATTTAATATACCTCCAGCGCGGGAAAAGAACGAAACTGGAGTTTCAGAAAAGTGATTTTGGAATACATTAAGATTTTAAAATATATAATATTAGAATTTGAAATAAAATTAAGTGAGATTATTACATGATATATATATCATACTAATCGCATAATAATTAGAAAAATCCTAACTCTTTCTGCGAACAGTGTTAGCTAATAAGCTAATAGAACTCTGTCTTCAACCCGAGTGATCGGATGTACAAAAAGCGAAATAAAAATGACCAAAAATTAAAAATGTACATACCGTAAAATGGGAAGATGCAAGCAGCATGCAAGAAAACACAGAAGTGAATGCTTGGCGTCGTATTGGAGACCGGATGTTTTCAAAGTATCATATTACGTGAATTCGCGCCTAAGCTTTGAGTTGCGGGAAAGTTCGATTAAGATCACGATGGAGACAAAGAAAGCGATGAATAATATACAAAAATTAAAGAAAGAAGAGTATAGACAAAAAATGAAAAAGAAAAATTAAAAAATTAATGAGACAAATGTATAAATTAAACAATTTTTTTGAGAGCGGCTAGAATAAAATATTTAGAATTCCATTAATAAACGACTGAAAGATGCATTTTCGAGGTAACCACATTATATCTGTCTGACCTGAGTGACCCTACCACAGTTTAAAACTACGTTAGCATAGCTCTAATATGCAATCCTTTATTTACATTTTAAAGCCATTAATTACAGGTTCGTAGAAGGAGGTAGGAATTTTATTACTCTTAATGTTATTTCTAAGTTGCTGAATTTGTTTTTTAATATAATTTCTATCGTTGCATGTTTTATTAATCCTAATGAGTTGATTTATGAGAGTGTTTTTATAAATTTTAGAAGGTGTATTTGAATTCCAAAAAATATATTTATTGGCGTTGAATTTAAGCTCGTTTCTTTTGTCATAAAGATCTATTTTTAAAATATTTTGGTAATCAATAATTAGACCCAAAAAATAACTGGTTTTTGATAGGATTGGTTTGGATTAATTTAAGTTCATTTGGATACAGATTATTATAAGTTGCATTTAAATCTTTGTGATTGAATATATTAATTTTAATTAGGAAAATATCTTCCAGCAAATTAAAGGCATGCCACAAGGAACCAGCTTTTCATGTCTATTGACCAATTTGTTTCCGTACTTTTTTGGAATGTAATATCGCTATTAAGTTTAATTCAGCTTTTAGATTCATTGATAACCTTATTATATTCAACCACATAGATTTCAATGCAACTTATAATAGTCTGTAACCAAATGAACTTAAATGAATCCAAACCAATAACTATCAAGAACCAGTTATTTTTCTGGGTCTAATTATTGATTGCCAAAATATTTTAAAAACAGATATTTATGACAAAAGAAACGATTTAAATTCAACGTCAATCGATATATTTTTTGGAACTCAAATATCTCTTCTAAAATTTACAAGAACTCTATCATAAACCAACTCATTAGGATTAATAAAACATGAAACGATAGAAATTCTATTAAAAAACAAATTCAACACCCTAGAAATAACCTTAATAGTAATAAAATTCCTACCTCCTTCTACGAACCTTTAATTAATGGCCAGGGCCATCGACAGGATTTATAGACCCCTATGCAACTTTCTTTGGGGCCCCTAACCTATTACTTCCAACTTCTCCGATGCTTCTCCTTCACATAAATATCTTAAATATTTTAAAGTTTTCCTACCAATAAAAATTAATTTGTGATGGTTTTTTAAAAATAAGTATTGGTTTCGTGATTATTAGTTAAATTAAATAATCCCTTGCTTTGGTCCATGGTGTCTAAGCCACTACCAATCTTAATGACTGGTAACCCCATCGCGAAAGATCCACGCCCGATAGTCAGGCCACGGGCGAATTACTTTGCCATAGCTTCCCAAGCCTAAATATGGGTATCTATCAGATTCCCAAGACTAAATATGGTATCTGTTAGGTTCCCAAGTATAAATGTGGGTAACTATCAAGTTCTCAAGCTTAAACATCGGCGATTAAATTAGGCTTTTTCTAGATTTTTTAGAAGCAAATTCTGATATAATATCTTCAAAAATCAAACTTCTTGATAATTCAGACTCTATGGAAAGCATACAAAGTTCATTTAGTCTTTCTTGACCCATCGTTGAACGTAGAAAATTTTTATTAGTTTTCAATTTGCTTGAATGATCGTTCAGCCTCAGCAACTGAAACAGACATGTTGCAAAATATTCTAATAGCAGTGCATACATTAGGGAACAATTTTTCTAATTTTAAAGATTGTAGTGAATTTAATAGTTGCAAGGGCTTCAGCAATTCTGGTCCGAAATTTGATTTATGAATAGGTTTTTAAAAATAATTTCCTCACAAATTTCTTGACTTTCATCGCATTCATAATTTTTTGCAAACACAATGCACTCTCTATTTAAATCAGTATCACTTAGTTCCTAATATTTCCATAAAAAACTAAATTTTTCTGAAAGTTCTTTTGTTGCACGAAATATTTCAGTCAATCCTCCGATAACAGAATCTAACATACCTTCTATAAGAAGTGCACGATCTGATGTAATCTCTGTGTTTTGAAGGGATGGCTGTTCTAATGTTGAGCGTGAAGCTTCATTACTTTCATCAGATTTTATTTTTTGAAAGCCAACATCTACTAAAGATCGATTTCTTTTTAAAGAATTCCGAGTTTTAGTTTCTTTTTGTTTTCTTTTTTGAGAGCCTGATTTATGTGTGAACATAATTACACTAGGGTTTTTGGTTCAGATATATAAATTTTCTTCCGGAAAACGGCTTTGGAGACTAAAAACTTATTCAGTTTCCTGATATATATATATATATATATATATATATATATATATATATATTAAAAATTGTTTTCTTAAAAACCAACAATTCAAAAATACTTTGTGTTAACATTATAAAACTTTTCTTAATCTTTTGAGGTTCAATAAATGCCAATTTATTATGAAGGAACACCTGCATTTTTTACTAAGGTCTCTGTAATCAAAAATATGATTAAGTTTTATACAATTTTTTTTATCACCTTTGTAAGTAAAATACGATTACAAATTTCTTAAGGACCATTTTCATATAACCAGTATATGTATAGATTTCAATTTGAGAATTTATTTAATCACAAAATAAAATTAAGTCGTTTTCCGTGATTTAACCATTTTAATGAAACCGTTTCATTGATCACGTGATGTCAACTGTGACATCCAATTTTTTCCAAAGAAATATATGAAACCTAATATTTATTAAAATAATTTATTAGTTAATAACAATTATGACTAAATATCGTAAAGTAATCTGTGCATCATCTTACCAACGTATCTAAATATGAACAACTTTCAATTCGATGTGTTATTTGCAAGACAATTTGATGATACACCGAAATTAAATTTAAGATCTTTTATTTGAAATTATAGTATCAGTTATTGAACTGAATAATCGCACTTTAATGCAAATTTTACTTCATATCTATGTTCTTACGTATTGGTGGTGGTACACAAAATAGAGCAATATTAAAATATTTTCCATTATACAGGGTGTTCATTAATTATTGTCGCGGTTTCCGTACCTCATAACTTTCGAATAAAAAATATTACGCAAAAACCGATTACGTATTCGTAAATTACAACTCAAAGAATTTTACGTGGCAACAATGCGATCTTAGCGCATTTGCAGTCTGGGTAATTATGACGTCATAAATAAAAATAGCGACCGTGAAAAAAAAGCAATGTGTGTATTGTGGTTTTTCGAAACGAAATCAGTCATACCTACTCAACGTCGCTTCAGGACCACGTACAAGAAAGATCCTCCTTCGGATAATTCTATCAGACGCTGGTTAACACAATTTCAGGAAACTGGTAGCGTTCTACATCGAAAGGGAGCGGGAAGACCGAGCACTTCGCAGGAAAATTATTAATAATTATAATAATTTATAATTAATCATTAATAATAATTTTAATATCATTAATAAAATTCTTTGAGTTGTAATTTACGAATTCCTAATCGGTTTTTGCGTAATATTTTTTATTCGAAAGTTATGAGGTGCGGAAACCCCGACAATAATTAATGAACACCCTGTATTATTATTTTTTAATTTTACTGAAGGATTTATTTGAAACTTTTATCTTTTTTGCACTTATTCAGATATACGTTTTCAATATGGTATATTACATAAACTGTTACTTATATGATTAAAAATCATTATTAAAATGAATATCATTAAATTTTTAAGTTTTGTGTCTCCTCTTATTTTTTTTTTCTGGTTCAGACACGATATTTGACTACCACACAAATAAACACACACATACACAAAAGTTATAATTTGAAATTTAAATCGTAGAAATGTTAAACAGTAATTTAGTAGAGAAATACTTGTTAATACATATACAAAAGTTGCATTTTGAAATGTAAATCATAAGCACTAATTTCGTCATCAACGTAATCTGGAATTAAATTAACAATAATAGAAATATAACATGTATCTCTCTTACTTTTTGTGTGCTTATGATAAGCTTATTAAACAGATCCTAATAACTATCCAAGAAACGTGGAAAAATACTAGCAGTAGTAACTATCCAAGAAACGTAGAAAAAATATTTGCACAACAGAACTTCTTGCGAAGAGAGCTCACAAATACTATAGGAATGTCATTAGTTGTTAGAACGAGTTTAGAACACGTTTAAACTGTCAAGGTCACATTGACGGCCCAAACTTTTCAAACCCTATTCATCAAATATTCTACAAGCCATGGAGATTGGGAAGTCTTTTGTCCCTTGCTATAACCGGCAGAGAAAAAAGCCTCAAGGCAGAGATACTTGCTTGGAAATAGTGGTCAACTTCTCCCCCTCCTCTTCGACAAAAAGGCATGGGAGTAAAGAGGGTACAATAGATCGATGGCGTCGATAGTGGGCTTTGAAGATAAGGAAAAATAGAATTTCTCACTAACTCTTTTGGAATTTGGAAGCTCGTAAACTCGCAATGTTAAAATCAGGAGGAAATTCTAAATTTATTTAATATTACAATTTTTTTTCTTTGGCCCCGTTTCGCGGGCCCCTATGCAATGCATAGGTTTGCCCCCCCCCTAGACGGAAATGCTAATGGCTTTAAGATGTAAGTAAAGGATTGCATATTAGAGCTACGCTGACGCAGTTTTAAACTGTGGTAGGGTCACTCAAGTCAGACAGGTCTAATATGATTACCTCGAAAATGCATCTTTCAGTCGTTTATTAATGGGATTCTAAATATTTCATTCTAGCCGCTCTCAAAAAAAATTGTTTAATTTATACCTTTTTCTCATTAATTTTATAATTTTTCTTTTTCATTTTTTGTCTATAATCTTCTTTCTTTAATTTTTGTATATTTTTCATCGCATTCTTTGTCTCCATCGTAATCTTCATAGAATTTTCCCCCAACTCAAAGCTTAGGCGCGAATTCACGTAATATGATACTTTGAAAACATCCGGTCTCCAATACGACGCCAAGCATTCAGTTCTGTGTTTTCTTGCATGCTGCTTGCATCTTCCCATTTTAAGGTATGTGCATTTCTGATTCTTGGTCATTTTTATTTCGCTTTTTGTATATCCTAACACTCGGGGTGAAGACAGTGTTCTATTAGCTTATTAGCTAACACTGTTCGCAGAAAGTGTTAGGATTTTTCTAATTATTATGTGGTTAGTATGGATAGTTATTACGGATTTCACCTTCCCTGAAGAAGCGTCCGTTCTTTTTTGCTCTAATACTTCCCATCCTTTTGTCTCTCCATTGAAATTTGAATTTTGTTATATACTTATACAAGGGCTGATCTAGGATTTCGCTAAGTGGGGGCCACTGTGGAAATTTTTTTCCGTTTTTTTAATCTTAAAAATTAAGAATTACTTGAATGATCTAATTATTATTTTCAAATGAATTAAACTTTATTAAGTAAAAGTATTTAATTGATTAAATTTAAATGGGTTAAATTTTAATTAATTAAATTATATTTATGAAATATGTACAAGGGCCGATTTAGAAATCCTTGATGGATACTGTGAAAAAAACTTTTTTTTAACTTTAACAAAAAAAGCTGTATATTCAACTAAAGTTGTTTTATTTCAATTTTTTTACTGAAAATGTTTTGTCGTCTTCACAAGATAGCCAATTAGTCATGGCCAATCTCTTACAAAATATATCTACATAACCACACTTTCCCATTTTGCTCGCCATATTTTGATTTTAATTGAAGCTCCGAATTTCTAAAATACCTGTTTTACTTCAAAGCTGCTTGAATATCATTGTCGTTGTGAATTGCATTCTTCAATGGTATAAGGTCTTCCAGAGGTAAAATTCCATAAAAGTGTGTGTTTAATCTTAACTCATGTTCCGAAATAAGATGATCAATTATAGGTATAAATATCACTCGTCTTAAATATTCCTCAGCATTGCTTGAAGGAACATTTTCTCTAGTTGTTTCCTTGCCCTCTAGGAACCTCCAATTCGCTTTTAACATCGTCAGATATACTTGTGTCTGAAAGTTAAGTATAATTCGTAAAACGCAAAAAAATTAGATTTACTACGGGTGCAATGGTTCAAAATTAGTTGTAGAGAATTATGAGACGCATAATCGTAGGAACTCAAGTTTTACAGTGAAGATTCAGTCACGAGGGCTTCTAGGAGAAGAGCCAGGAAGTGAAAATGATTTGGTCAGACACCATTGCACAGAAAGCTGATAATTATTTGTGACTTTCGTCAATGGTTTTGATTGTTGGGCGCAATTCTTACATAAATTTTCGTAAAAATAGCACCTATATTCGAAGAGACAAAATATTTTTAAAAAAAATCCTCCCAGTTTTTTCGCATGTTTTATGTTTGTAACTTGAGTTTTCAACCACATTTTACAAATAGAATATGTGACAATATATTAGAGGAACATTATATAAAAATTAAAAGTAGATACTTTGAATATTCAAGGAAATATGAGTATTTGTTGTAAATAATTTTTAAGTACATATGTGCAAAACATAGTATATAAACTTCTTTTATCATTTCGAAGCCAGATTATGTAGGGCTGCTTATTTAAAATTTCCTGTTGAATACCGTATCTATTCAGAAAGACAATGGAATTGCAGCAAACTGAATTGAAGTTGCTCTCTAAGAGAAACTAAATTATGAGGACTTTTCCTCAAATTTATACCGTAAAAGGTCTTCGCACCGATTCTTTATTTCAGAAAGAATTTCGAGATTCTTTACATTTATTTCTCTAAAACAAAAGTTTTTTTCTGATTTCTACCTAGTTGAGTGATTACCAAAGAAACGTTTTGAAACAAAATTTTGATCATACAGTAATTTAATAGTAAACTATGATTTTTTGAACTTTTGGTGTAAAGTTACTTTATTGGTTTGGATTCTTAAAACGTTTTTTTTTCGGTATATTTCAATAGCAAACTCACTCTGTCCAATGTTAGATACATTCATTGGAAAACTGGGTGGAAATATAAAAGAAAAATAAATTTTAAAAATATCTGGTTATAATGAATTACGCCTTTGCATTCGGTGAAATCGGGATGGCGTTTTAGAAATCCTTTATCCAATTATTGCCGGGTGTGTTATTAATATATCTATCTATTACCACACCCCAGGTAGCAAAACGTGTTGCCCGATATTGTACAATATTGTTCGATGTCATATAATATTATATGATATTCTACAATATTACACAATATTGCGAATATTGTTCCATATTATAAAATATCTTTGTAATATTGTCCGACATCCCGCTTTCTAAACCTGTCGTCCTAACCACTCAGCCAGCTAGACTCTTAGAGGAGAAGATAGAATTGCACTAATAGATCGTTCATCTACGATTTATTTTAAACTGTTTTCTTGATTTCATTAATTTTTTAAATGTTGTGCTGACAAAATGATTTGAAGTCAAAGAGAGAGAGAGAGCGATTTTCGCTAATAACTACATTTTTCTAGTAGAATAAATTATGAAATTAGGGTTCAAAAGTAATTACTTTTAAAAATATATGTTATTATTTTTTTAAACAAACATTGACTGTTTTTTAGGTTTAATTGTGTTTACGCACGTTAAAATTTCAACATTAAGGAAAAAGGCGAAATTTGATTTTCTTTAAAGTGCGAGATCTATATTTAGTAAAAAGATGGAGAATTTTTCAAAAAAAATTTTTATAAAAAAGTTAGTTTTTTTACAAATTAGCATTGATTTATTGAATTAATAAAAAGAAGGAAAGTCTAGGAGATTCTATTAAAAATAGGATGTTTTTTAAAACAGAGACAAAGATTAACTGTAAGTGTGCTGATCATCTTTGCAGCAAACTTGTTTTGTAAGTGGGTTAGTCGATTATGCTTTTTTACTTTGCAGGAAGATTGCTGCAAAGTTGCCACATCATTGTTTGTCATGACAAGCTAATATCAAGAAAAATCAAACTTGCTGCAAGTGTACATGCTATCTGGAACTGGGGGCCTTCTTAGTATTATAAGCATTTATTATCATTTTAAGATCTACACTATTGATAGGACAACCGAGTCCCTTAACCGGACTATAAATAATTACAACGGTCTTTTCCTTCTCATTAAAGAAAACCAGGAGATTATGAGGTTTCCTTATAAGAAATTTTCTTTCTTTTGTAAAAAAAAATTGTTCGCTTAGGGTACCTATTAAAAAAGGCTTCTGGCTCTTTAAAAGTACAAGTTTTAAAGTACTTGTGAAATGGCATTAAAGCAAGCTTTTAGGGCCTCTGGAGAGAAATCTATATAATTTCAAGTTCCTAACTTCCTTTTATACACCCTGGGCATACCTGAAGTTAAAGCAAGCATTATTATTCTTATTTTTTAATACAAAATAAATTTTTAAAAACCAAATGGAGTTGCTTTGTACAGCAAATTTTCATGGTGCAAAGAAACCCTCTTTTTCGGTGCAAAGTAACCCCGCGTCAGAAAAAAATTGATTACAACTCAATTAACAAATGTAATTGGCATCAAAGCAACAAACTGAAATATAGGTTTATTATCTTTCACATTTAAATGCACTTGAATTTAGAAATGTTGTATTTTCTACACCAGAGACAGATTTTTTCAGCACTAAAATTTTCGCTGAAAAACTGGTTCAATGTTTTTTTCCCCTTTTGTAACCTCTTGAATGATTATTATGTACATTTAAGGAATGAAATACACTAGTAAATATTGCCAAGAAACGTAAAATAAATCTGTCTTGTACCCCTATTCAGTAAGTTTCTATTTCACTACTCAACAAAAATTCTATAACGGTGCAAAGTTATCTCCAGAATTGCAAAGTACCCCGTTTTACGGTTTCTTTTAAGCTTGAATCTTCGCATGGGTATTTAACATATGTCCAGCCTTTATACAATCTAATATAACTATTCGAAGATTCAAATTTAAAATATGTCAAGTTATTTTCTTTAAAGGAGGTTTCATTCCCTCACTGAAAACTGCATCAGCAATCGTTGTTTTAAAACGATCACCGCATAGTTATGCAAACAGAGAAGAAGTACCAGAGTTCTCACTCCGGATTTTGGTAAACGATCGCAGCGCTACCTACACCAGCCCACACTGAGAGAACTACAAATCATAACACGGCGCCATATTGTTCCTGTGGATTCATGTGCGTTGTTGCTGGTCACTTCTTCGCTATACTTCTTCTCTGTGGTTATGCATTAATGCTGTATTAGTATGCAGTACCTACTCGTATACAAACACGGCACTCTAAAATAAAAATAAAAAATGCAAGGATAAATCAGTGAGTGCCTCCAAAAGCCCTGCAACTAACCTCTTGCCCCTTGAATTATTGCTAGCCTCAGAGCTAAAAAAACCCAAAATAACGGAAAAATACATAAATAAATAAAATTACATCAATTTTCCGCCATACTTGGAAGGACTATAATACAATACTATTTTTTCTATATTGCAATTACTTTTCTGAAAAGTCTAGATAAGAAAAGCAATAAAAAAATTCAATAAGTAACATTATCGGCTGTATGTGATTTAAAAGAGTTACAATGACTCTAGGCACGGGGACGTGCTGGTGGTGTTATGTATGCGATTTAAGACCCGAAGGGGGGTTTGAGCGTCCAAAGCCTCCCCGCCCCGGATCCGCCCTTGTATCTATACTTATAAAAGGCAATGTTTGTGTGCGCGTGCGATGTCCAGACGAATCTATCGCACTTACAGCCTTGAAATTTGGCACACAGGTAGTCTTAACGGTGACTCAATGCACCTCGAAGCCGGAATTTTAAAATTTAATCTAAAATTTTTTTTTATTTAATGTGTTGGTTGATTTTTCGCACTAATTTCTCAATAGAATGGTTTTGAATAATTGTACGAAAAATAGATAAACCATCGGAAAGAGCACATGATTTCCGTACTAATGAAGTTCGTTTTGAATTTCTAACGTAATTTACTGAATTTTGAGAAATTTTTAAGAAATACTCAGATAGCAATTTTAGTTTGCAGCAAAGTTGCAGCAAATCTTCAAGCTTGCAACAAATTTGACATGACAAGAGTGCAAGCTTGAAACAAGTTTGCAACACGTTAACGTCAGCTTCGAAGTCACCACTCGACGAACTTGCAGCAAGCTTGTTGCGTCAAACTCAATGCAAACTATAGCAAAAACAGAGTACGAACACAATCTCGGATTAGAACTCGCGACCTACCGCTTCCTAGCCTGACGCTCTAAACCACTCAGCCAGCTAGACTCCGAGAGGAGAAGATAGATTGTGCTAATAAATCGCTCATACGATTTATTTTAAACTCTTTTCTTGATTTCATTAATTTTTTAAATTTTGTGTTGAGAACATGATTTGAAATCAAAGAGAGAGAGAGAAAGAGAGAGAGAGAAAGAGAGAGAGAGAGAGAGAGAGCGATTTTCGCTAATAACTACATTTTGCTAGTAGAATAAATTATGAAATTAGGGTCCAAAAGAAATTACTTTTAAAATGGGACAAAATGAAAGTTATTATTTTTCAACAAACATTGACTGTTTTTTTAGGTTTAATTTTGTTTATAAACGTTAAAATTTCAACATTAAGGAAAATGCATATAGTTTTCTTTAAAGTGCGAGTTCTATACTTAGTAAAAAGATGGAAAATGTTTCAAATTTTTTTATATAAAAAACTTATTTTTTTCACAAATTATCATTGATTTATTGAATCAATAAAAAGAAGGACGGTCTAAGAGATGCTGTTAAAAATCGGATGTTTTTTTTAAAACGGAGACAAAGATTATCTCTTATTGTGCTATCATCTTTTCAACAAACTCGTTTTGCAAGCGTGCTGTGAATTTGTCATGATAAGTTCACAGCAAACTTACATTGCAAGGAGGGGGGCGCTAGTTGTCTATTTTCGCCTTCTTATTTTGCAGCAGTTTCGCTACAACATCGACGCGTCAAATTTGCCATGACAAGATAGTATCAAGTAAAAATCAAACTTGCTGCAAACGTACGTGCTATCTGGGTAGACACTTTCTCTTTATATTTTTAACTGTCAATTGTTATTTCCTAGCATCCAGCGTTCTAATAAAGCCATGATTTTCAGTTTTTTTGTGGTAACAACAGAAATATTTACCTCTCATTTGAAACAAGAACGGTTAAAATATCTTTGTCAGTTCATTTTTAATAATTTTTTTCTTAAAGGGTTAAAAAAATACTTTTCGAATGAAGTTCTATTCCGAAACGGCCAGTTTCTCCCAGGCTACGTCTGGCGTCATCTTTCGGAATTATTCCCTCTTCACTTTTTAGCATGTTTCACTAGGAATAATTTGAAATCATTGCGTTGGATGCAAGGATTTAGTCGTAAATTAAGCAGTGCTGGAACATTCTGACATGGGTGATAAGTTGGCTTTGAACTTCTAACGTAATTCGCTGAATTATGAGAAAATTTTTTCCGTGATGAGCTAAAAGAGTTTCTTTAACATCTGCGTGAAATGTGCCGTAGCTTTTCGCGCAAGCTCCAAGGGGGGGGGGTGCCGCCGGGGGTCCTGGCGTGACCTTCGAAGGTCACGTTACTGTGGTTTTACGATCCAGAAAAAAGACTGTATTGCATCAGCTTGACTTAGATACACTATTGTTGTATAATATTGATTTTCACGTTGCAATTTTTTAATATTGTTTTGGATTAATGTACACTGTATTGTTTTTCTACAATTAAAATGTCATTGGGGTTTATTCTGGTACCCCCGGTTGGGTGAGACGTCACTTTTCCCGGCCGTTAACAACGGAAAAAGTGACGTCTTCCAACCCAACCGGGGGTACCAGAATAGACCCCATTATCGAGGAAAGAAATAAGTGGGAAAATCAATAATGTGTATCTTTTCTTTTGATTTTGTTTTCAAAACTTTTTCGTGTCATTGTGGGCGTTTTTTTTTTTCTTTTCATTTTGTTGAAGTCGTGATTCCACGGGGAACGCCGTGCGCGTACTGCTAGTATATATAATAATTATTTACAATGAAAATTAATACACCCTGGCGAAGAAGCTCCATCCAAAAGCGGTTCCGGATAAACGGAATTTGTACTCGTATTCGGATCCTCAAATCCGTTCAGCAAGTCCGCGTTTGGCGTCCTCTCCGCAGGGATGACAGCGAAAGAAAAGACGCTAGCGTAGAGCTTTGTATACTATTTGCACTCGGGTAAGTTTAATAAAATGCTTGATTTAATATAATTTTTAAAACTTCCTCTTTTGGTTAAAAATATGCATAGTATGCAGTGTACATTAAATTCAACAAGGCTTATAGGTTTTTACTTTTCCAATGCTTTGTAGCTTGAAAATGAATTTCCTGTGGATTATTAAAATTCACAGCCTACTTTATTTCTGTTATATGCACCGAAAAATTATAATAGGATCCCATATTCCCACTTGGTATTAGTTTAAATGCGTTTAAACAAAAACTAACATTATTCTTCTGACAGCATAGAAATTACATATAAAGTCTTTACGCTATTATTAATTCGTATTTTTGTAAGATATCTAAATATCCAATGTAGGAAATATTTTTGCTTTCATATTTATTATTTTACCCATTTCATATAATAAATAAACAAATTAAAACTAATAGTTAAAGCCATGGAATTGAAAGATAGTGATTGCAATTTTTGCATCTGTTTAGAGAAAAGAGAAGCTTGTTCAAGAAATTTACCTATCGGTGTATAAACATTAACTATAGAATTCCCTTAAATTTTGATTTTTAAAGTCTGGCACAATCTTGAAACATTTTCTTTTACTTGACTGCTCTGGTCCAATTCAAACCTTGTCAAATTTTCTTTTTAATCCAATTCTCTTATGAAACACACATATATATATAATGTCAAATATAAAGATCTTTATGATTTAAGGTAAGTGCTCCAGTAGTGGGCCACGTACCAGTAGTGGGCCACTTGAATTTTTAAGTTGAAAAACAAGAAATTCCAATGAAATAAGAGATCTGCCTCTGGTAGGCTGAAACCCTTATTAACTAAATACCAAAGACACAGCCTTTATTTCCTGTTTAGTTAGGAGCTAGAAAGTTTGTTGTTGAAGTCGGTCTCTGAGAGAAGCATTTTTAGCTCATTCTTAGTGATTTCCTTAAGAGGCAACTCTTCATTCAACTATTTTTTAGCATACATTCTATTTGTTTTTAAAATGAATTGTTATTGATATTATTTGATTATATAATGAATGTATTATAAACTATCTTTAAATTAAATAATATTGATAATTTTTGGATAGTGAAGGGTGGCCCACTTTTGGATAAATGTTTTACTAAATGCTCCAGTAGTGGGCCTAGGGAGGCCAGTACTGGAGCACATGCTTTCTCTCAAATAATCTGTTTTGGTGATGTTTAATAAGAAGGTTATATCTTGTAAAGTCTTTTTATTTAATTAGATTTGCTTTATTTTTATCAAAACCAGTAGTGGGCCACATGGCCCACTTCTGATACATTAATGGTACACTAATGGAACATTCTGACCAATTACTTAAATAATAAATATTTTATACTACACTTGAGGAAAAGACTGATATTCAAGAATTAATTGGGCTCTGTAACGAGGCAGACAATAATAACTATCGCATAGCTGGACCATCAAAAAATATTCCATCACCATTTAAAAGGGCTCTTTTCTGGCTGTAGAGGGAAGATGATAAAAGAAAAATAGATTTATTCAACATAAAATATTAAGATTTAATATCCATAATGCCCCAAACAGAACTTAAAATGAAAGATCGATAATTAGCATATACCTTTAATAAAAAATTGGCTGTTAGAGAAAAAAATGTAAATCTCATGTGACTAGAATCTATAAATAAAAGATTTCACCTATATCAAGCCATTTTTATTGCATTATTTATAGTGTATAATGTTAATGTATTATTATTACTATATATAATGATTTTATTCTTTTTTCTTTGGCACAATTGACAAATCTGGGTGGCCCACTTTTGGTATGCCCACTACTGGTACATCAAAAGTTTGCTATGCCCACTTCTGGTGCATAGGAGTGATCTAAGTTTTTAATTTTAAAAAAATTATATTACAGTTATTTTGATATTTCAGGTGATTATTATTTTAGATAAAAGTTTGAACAACCATAAAAAAATACAGATTAGTGAAACTTCTCAAAAGTTTAGATGATAAATGAGGAAATACCCTTAAGTGGCCCACTACTGGAGCATTTACCTTATACATTTTTTTTAAATGTGGGTTTTCTGTATAGTTTGAAAAATCATATGGTATAGTTTTGATTTAAGAAAACACTTCATTTTAGTATTAAAAAGTGACATATTCAAACCAGGATATTTTTGAACAGATTGCTATTATCTTGAACCATTATCAGTGGTGGCAAGTGAGGGGGCAGCCGCCCCCTTACTTTTTGCTGGAAAAATTAAATTTTTATTTCATTTTAGTTGCCTAAAACTAAGAATTGTTAAAAAGCAATAGTATCTGGGAAAGTTACTTAATTTTGGTAGCTAAATTGTAAAATTTTTTTGTCTACACCTTTACTCCCGGATACTTTAGATGTCTACAAATTTTTTGCCCCCCCCCCGCCTACTTTTTCAACCCAATCGCCACACTGATCCACTATTAAAGAAATGGTTCATTTATCTTTTCTTTTCTCAGTATTTATTATTTTAGATTCTCTGATATGATTAGAGACATGATCTTTGTATGTTTGATCAATTATCTGTATGAACAACTGATTTGTATGTTTAGCAGTTCAGACTTTTAGTTTTAAATGTTCCCACCCCCTTCCCTAAATCCACTATATGTAGCATTACTTGATGAAACCTGATAAACATTAATAATGTATAATTGCTGAATACTGAAACACAAGCATGAGCATAAGTTCATACGGTATTTTTTTTAACTGTAGTAAATTGCTGTTTAGATAATTCAGTTTATAAATAATTTGGCTCTGCAGTAACAGTTTACTTTTCTTGTCTTTTGTAAATTTTTGAACAATTGATTTTTGTATATCACTTTAATATTTATAGTATGAACATGGGCCTTGATTTCTTATTTAACTTTTCATTGTTTCCTATTCAGTTAAGCAAGATGTTTTTAAAAAGCACAATAATTCTTTCAGTTTTACAGACTTCTTTCTTTTGATCCCCCCCCCCCATGCTATATTATTATATTGATGCCTTAACTATACATACAAAATCTGTTTAATAAAACTATATTTTATGTTTTTAATGTCTTACTTTTCTAATATTTTTCTTTTCTCATATATTTTATATATCAAGTTTAGAAGTGTATATATATATATATATATATATATATATATATTGTTTTAAGATTCTAAGAGCAGCGATGAAAATAGCATTTTATGTATTTTGTGTATGTGTATATGATTTTAAAAACATAAAAATTCAATATTTGTAAAAATAAATTTGCCATTGTGTTTATTGATAATCATTTTCTTTGAATTGGTATTTTTGCAGTCTTGATATCTTTTTTCTCGAATATAATGAAAATTATCTCATTGAAATCGGCTTACACAGAACTTATGCTTGAACAGCTTTGATATATGACATTACTGGCGATAATCTTGTATTGGCGACGTTTTGTCGCTTTGCCGAGCATCGTATCGTTAAGTTGCCAAAACAAAATATCGGCAACGAGGTCCTATATTGAAGCTGTTGAAAAAAGTCGGCAAAACAAAGTTATCACCAGTGATGCCTTATATCAAAGCTGTACCCTTGTATATATTTATTTGCAATTCAACTGCAGAATACAAACTATTATGCTGAATCCTTTTATTACAGTTATGGTTTATTAAGTAAAGTTAAGTCCTTGACTCTTTTTATCGTGCTTATCGATTTATGTTGGACTAGAAGATTTGTGCCTGTCTAAGACGGCCTTTCAGCTTGCCAACAATATCTCGGATTTGATTGTCACCGATTTACTAACAAAAGTTGTTGAAGAAAATTTCATGTAGATTGCTAGAGTGTGCAAGAAATTTTAAAAAAGCATGAAAAATAGAACTGATGAATCAACTGACACTAACTTTCATTTTATTAATAACTATTTGTAACAATTACTTTCATTTTGTTAGAGTAAAAATATTGCAAAATCCACCAACAGAAAAGAATACATTACCTAATGCACAATTTAAAAAATGAATTGATAAATACAAAAGGAAAAAATAAATATTCAGTTCCAAAATTAAGTTGCAAAAGAAAGTACCTTTTTAACAAAAACTAAAGTATTCTATATAGCTCTGTTTGTATGAATTAAAAATAAACCACTGTTACATCATAATTCAGCAAAAATTAATTCTAGCTTAACTTCTTTTTAATATTAATCAAGTTCCGCATAAAAAAAAAATAGAAAGGAAAGCTTTAAACTCCCATAAAAAAAATCCACTGAAAATGAAGAAATAAATTAATTCTGGTATTGCTATTAAATCATTTATACCTGTGTGGGTAAATCAGCAAAAATAAAAGGCAGGAGACTGCTAAAAAAAAAGCTGTCCAAGTTTTTTTGTTGCTATCTGGAAAGAATATCTTTTGGCAGGTGGTACACATTCCTTTGTGTTAACAATTTCGTTGGCAAAATATACAAGAGATTCTGATGATTAAGTCTTGGTTTTTTATTTTCTTGCAGGCCATACTGTTGTTTTCCCGCTGCTTTGTTTTATTTGCTGCTTTGCAAATAAAGGAAGGGTTCTTAAGTGCTAGAAAGTGGATTATCTGTTTGAACAAAAGGTAAAAATTATGCTTACTTTCTATTGAAAAAATACTGCTAAAAATTATTCAGATGAATGTTTTTTTCAAGTCTTCAGATAATCCAATGGGGCTTTTTAGTTCTAACTGCTTTATTGAATTGTATTACCAAGTTAACAAAAAAAGAAACAGCTTTTTTCCCATTTTATATATTATCAGATAATATCCAGCTTTTTTCCCATTTATATTATCGGATAATATTCAAAGTAAAATACATTTGAATATTATCTGAAAATTTCTTTTGGACTGTTCATGGAAGAACAGTCAGTTTGACATTTTTGGGACAAAAATCGGAAGTGCAAAAAATTGATTCTTATATGAAAATAAAGCCTCTAAGTCTTTTTTTTTTTTCAGTTTTGAATAGCTCTCATAAATTAGTAAGAAAATTTCATTAAAATAAAATGGAATGATTTAGAAGTGAAGCATAGAGGAAGAAATTAAAATTCTTTAAAGATTTAAAGAAAGACCTTTTTATATTGATTTGTAATGCTTTCTGTTCTGTACAACTGAAGAACTGTTCTGTACAACATAGCTGTATAACAGAGACTGTAAATTAGGAATGAAAATGACTTCATTACTTAGATTAAAGAAATGAAGCTGGTGAAAATTGCAGAAACAGTTTTATGAAATTTGTACTTTAATCAAATGAAAAAAAATGAAGTTTAAAAAATAATTATACGGGTATTTTAGAATACATGAAGACTAGTTTTATTGATGCAATTAAATATATGTATATATTGCTTAAATCTACCATTCATTTAGTAAAATTAAATTATTTTTATTTGACTTGCTTATTGTCTTGCATAACCAGCTAGCAGCTTTTCTCTCACTATATTCATAGTAATAATTCGGGGAAGTTAATGGAATTTAAGTCTTTTAATTTTTTCTTTGTTTATTTGTAACTAATAAGCAAAATTATTTCAAATTTAAACCAGTGACTGACTATTTATTTTACACTTACTATGGAAATTTGACTATGGATTTTGAAATGTGTTGATGAACTTCAAATGGGAATGTGAAAAGCATTTTTCATTGAAATGAAAAATTACTTTGAAATGCGGAAAGAATGTGCCAAAAGTCTGTGAACAAAAATTAATGAAATTTCCAGCATTCAGTTCAAACTTCAATAATTTAACTTCAAACAAAAAAAATTCATTGCATGATTGTTTATAAAAATTATTTTGGTTGGTGGGAGTGTTCATCTGCTAAATCATTTAAAAGGAAAGAAAAAGCATTTGAAATTTTGAAGGTGATGTATAAATTGTCAAAATTGTCACATATATAGTTATTTACATATTCTTATAAAGAAAAAATTCCAGATTGATTTTAAGATAAATAGGTTACTAGAAATCAGAAGCATTCATTGACTTGTTTGATTGTCCAACAAATCTTAATTACATGTTCAGTTAATGTATTAGAAAGGTTCCCTCTAAAAGAAACATTGCTGTTTCTGAGTAACAACCTCAAGTTAAGTTGTGCAAAGCAGTATTGAAGTCTCGAAGATTTTCATGTTATCTTGAAAGATTTCAATAGGAGTTGTTTCTCATATATTAAAAAAATTATTTGTCATTAATAATGCTTCACTTTTTAATGTATTTTTAAATTCTGATGTCACAAAACTTTTTTTTTTCCTGATGCAAATAAAGTAATCAATTTATTTTCACCATTATGGGGCAAATCAAAGAAGTTTAACAAGCCTAGTTTTAGGAAAGTTTACTGAAACTTTAAAAAAAAAAAAATGATAAATGCAATTCTGGCTTTTATTCCAGTTAATTTTAAGTTTGCCCTTTTTTGTCATTGTTAGCTTTTTTTTTTTGTTGTTGTTGTTATTTTGAACCCTTCTCCTTCCCATTAAAATGCATACACACAAAAACCCTCAATTTTTTTTCCTAATTAGATTAACTTTTTGTTATGAAGCTATACAAGGGCTGTATTGGGAAGAACTTTTCAAGTTGAACTGTGGCCAGATGACACTTGGGCAGCAGCACCCTCTCTTTAAACTTCAACTATGCTTATTAAAGGGCATTTGAACTAGAACGTATTTAACATACCCCTTGCAAACATGGGAATGTGTAATTGGACCTTTGATTTTTCCTGATTCCTTTGATATTGTTTGAAATACATAAAAGTGATAGATTTTTAATACTCTTAATTGCACAGTTCCTTACAAAATATAGATCTACATGTGTATGGTGTCATGATTTTCTATTAAAGTGGGGTTAAGGATTTTTATGTGTGATTTTATCCCTTACCTGATAAATGTGTCCCTTGTACATTTTTTTTTTGTGATATAATTTTTTTTCTTTTATGCAAAGTTGGCTATGTCTTATATCTAATTCCAAAATTATTAGTTTTGCTGTAAAGATTATGAGATCTTCTTCACTTCTACAATTATTAAGGTAATGCAGTTTCTCCCATATTAATTTAATTATAACCCTGATAGTATATTTATTGTTATTCTTTAAAATAATCTTTCAATGCGAATAGTCTGAAATATGCTATAGTTGCTAGTGGTGGGTAAAAACAAAAATCATTTGTTAAAAATGTAAATAATTCAGGGGGGGGGGGGAGACCACATTTTCTAAATCAGTTAAAAAACTTCCAGTTGTTTCTTGTTCCAAACAGAAATGCAATTTTTTCTTATATATTTTTCAAATCTTTTGTTGTAAGGATTAGCAACAAAAAATATTGTAAAAAATAGAAATATTTCTTATAATGAATTTCTCTTGACACTTATGATTCTTTCTTTCTTTCTTTTTTTTATTTTTTACTCTTTATCTTTCTGTGAATATCTGTATTGAACTCTGAAATCTTCTTTCTTTTTTGTTTCAACTTTCTTTTTTCTTTCCAGTCAGCTGCACTATTCTGGTGATGGATTTCTTATGTGTACCTTCCCTTACATATCTAAGTTGTGCTGAGATTGCTCTTGCTGTTTTTTATAATCATGATATCTATAAGCTTGCATTTGATTATCATTTACCCTCCACGCTTCGTCCTCGATTTTATAAACAGACAAGAATAACTTTGAAAAGAATTTTAGATGTTGCTTTTGATAAAATATCAACTTTAATGATACCCTCAAAATTTCACATGAAAGTTAAAAGTTTGATTCTAAATATGATTCATGAATTATGGCTTTGGAAGCAAAGTCTTCTAATATTTTTAGATGTTAATAAGCTGAAGAATATTCGTCCATTTTGGACAAAACAACTAACTATTGATCGTGCAAAGACTGCTAGAATATTGATTGAAACAACAAATTTTGATGCTACTGTTTGTTTTCTGCTGGCATGTAAATATTGCTTCTTTGATGATGCTCTGAATCTGTGGGGTAACATGACAGCAGAGCAGAAGACTGCTGTTGCATCAATAAGAGGTGTGCAAAGATACTCTCCTCTAGAAGTATGGATTCGTGATTCTGAATTTGAAGCATCTCAAAGAGATGTAGTATCGTTTAGCGCTTTTTTAGAAGCTCGTCAGATTCCTCTTGATGAACATGTAATATGTCTTATTTTGTCTACAAAATCACCAGCAGACCAAACGAAAGTTTTGTTAACTGTTGCTACAAATACTTCTCTTTATGCTTTTCAACCTGATTTTAAACTCAAATGTCTTCAACAGCTTGGCAAAAAGTGGCAAGAAGAGATTTTAAAAACACAACCTTTTAATGTGCTGCGATGTCTTTTGTCTTGGCCCTTTGAAAGCAATTTTTTGGCTGTAGCAGATAGTGTTTGGAATCATCTCTCACCAAGAAATTTTTGTCGTGTTCTTGATACTTTTATATTTAGTTTGGAAAGTTATGAATGGCAAAACTTTGAACTTGCTGAGATTCTTAAAAAGTTTTGGGATGAAAGTCCTGAAAGTTTCAAAGATTATGCAAAACAAGCTCGTGTTTATGAACTACTAAAACTTGTTTTAAATTGTAACTCCCTTGAATCACTTGATAGTAATATTTTACAAGGTGCATACCAGGAATTTGCTGCTAATAAGATTTTCGAAGCTTTCGTTGGTCTGCCAGATTAAGTGTGTAGGGTTTCGCTTTTCTAACTTGAAACTTATGAATGATTGCGGATCAGGGCCCATTTTACTTAATTTATGTATTTATATTGCAAATGTGAATTGAAATGAATTATATGATGGCTAATAAAAAAAGAATGAGAATGAATTTATAATTTGTGCAAAAACATCAGAGAAAGTATACCTTTACTTTGAGAGTCTTCCTCTGTATGGAAATATTAACCATTAAATGCTACGCAAATTTTAATTTTACAAGTGTGCAGGTGTGTATTATTCAGATTTAACTACCATGAAAGTTAAAGGCATTTTCTGAGGATATATATTCAGTCAACTGCTATGCAATTTATTTATTAAATTATAAAAGATGAGTAGTAATTAATTAAATAATGTAAGTAAAACTAACTAAATATATCATAAATTGAAAAAAAAAACACCTGTACAATTTAATTTAGATTAGACTTACTCTAATAATGCTATGAATATGAGTGATTCTAAAGTAAATAGGCAACATTTTTTTTATAAAGAAAAGTTTCAGAGGGGAAAAAAAATTATAATTTTAGTTTTAACATTGGAAATTTAACCAAAGGAAACATAATATATTATTTAATAATTATTTCAAGCAGCAAAAAAAAAAAATTCTTAACACTATGAACAAACTTATAATGTATTCTTAATTTGAATTGCTGCAGTTTACGTATCTCGGGTGAACATGAATTTACTTTATTCTTCCATTTGTTTGAACCAATTGCATTGGGAGATTTATATCCCCCCCCCCTTTAAAGTAGATGAAATTTGAGCTATTTGTAAAGTTTCATTTTATGGCCCTGCATGTTTAAAAAATAAATTTATTCTCAATCTTCAACTGAACCTTGTACTACTATTAATACATAGTGGTCTTTTACCTCATTTGTCCCATTAAACAACTGCTATTTAACAGCAGAACATGCTGGTTGCATTTTATGTAATGATGTATGTCACTTTCAATGTCATCAAAAGAATGTATGTATACTTACTTGTACATATAGCTTTTAATAATTATATTGCTCATTGTCTTATTTTTTATTGTGTTGTTACTACTTTAATGAAATCGTCCGTCTGCCAGCTGTTAATTGTTGTTTTTGTGCAGTATTAAATAAATCATGCCAACATTTCTATGTGGAAGAATTATGAAGTTTTCAAAATAATTTCAATTAGCCTGTAGATAGTGCGAGTAACATTTCAGTTTTCCTTTATCCGATTATTCTAATATTATTTATTTAGTACAACCATTAATTCATCATTTATTAATTGTTTTTTATATAGCATTATATAGTATAGTTAAATTTTATTATATGGGAGAGTTAGTATTCTGGGTCATTTCAATTTGCCTGTAGATTAGTGAATAAAATTTTAGCTCTCATTTAACCAAATTATTAATTCAATAATATTGGTTTATTACTTAATCAATATAACCATTATTTTATCATCTATTAATTGTTGTTTTTGTGCAGAATTATAATAAATCATATCAACCTTTCTGTATAAGAGAATTGTGTTGTGTTCAGTAATTTAAATTGCCCTGTAGATTAGTAACTTTTCAGATTTCATTCATCCAAATGATTATTCTGATGTACTTATTTATTACTTGGTCAATATAGTCTTTTATCTGTCACTTATTGTTTTTATACAGCATTAAAGTAAACCATGTCAACCTTTCTGAAAAGGAACACCATACATTCATCATCTGTAATTTTCAGAATAATTTCAATTCACCTGTAGATTAATGAGTAACAGTTTTAATTCATCCAAATAATTATTATATTTTTGGTTATTACCTGGTATAACCATTCATTCATCATATATTAATTGTTTTTATACGGCATTAAAATAAATCATGTCAACCTTTCTAAATGTGAAAATTGTGTAATTTTCTAAATCCATTGAATTTGCTAGTAGATTTGTGAATAACATTTCAATATACACTTTATAAAGTAAATCATCTCATACTTGTAGATTTGAAGAATGCCAATCACCTTCTGTATGTGGCCAAATATGTGTTCAAGTATCTACTTAGCCTTTTAAGTGATACTTTTAGTTAAGTTTTTGGTAACAACGGTATTCCAAACTTTTATGTATACTGTTTTTTTTATTTAAAGTTAAATAAAGATACTTTGGACATTTCTGCTTTTATTAATTTTAAAGTAACAAATATTAATAATTTAATAGCAGCAATTGGAAGATCATGTAACACCATCTTCGTGTGTCTGTTGGATGTCATGTGACCATGTCTTTCATGAGCTTATTAGGGAATCATGTGGTGCTCCGAGTGACAGTGTTACTATCCACATGTAAAAAGAACTCGCAGAATGCATACAAATATATAAATATCATATACTAATTAAAAATGTTGTGCAATCTTATGATATGCTCATATTTCACATTTTACTGTTTTTATAAAAAATCTATATTAAATCAGGAATGGAGTTCTTCCCTCAACTTTCTGATACACTTGCCCAATATGACATGTTTTGTGTTTGGCTTCTTAGTATAATGAGTTTACATTTTAGACCTCTTCCTGTTGACTGATTGGATCTTAAATTTGTTATGGGTAAAGAATTTTGATATCAGGACTATATACAAAATTTCATTTATGCAGCTTTTTGAATTATCATGTTTCTTGAATACTAGCTGCCTTTGGCGACCAGCATGATCGCCAGAAATAAAATTTCAATTGAATCTCTTATGCATAATTTTATATTCATGGCTCCCTTAACAAAGTAGTTTTAAACTTCAAATTGCTATAGACATTTAACCCTCATTCTTTTCGTAACCTTGCACTTGTTCCATTTGTTGTCTACATTAATGTAAAATACGCATTAGATTTCAGCATTAAATTGGTGTGGCACATTTTACGTCAAACAGCATTCTAATTGGCTTAAAACACACTAATAAAAAGAATTACCTCATAGCAACGATGATATTTCAGTTTACTAGATTATTTCATTATATACTTACTGTCTTGAGGACTTCCTTTATAGATTTCACAGAAAAATTGATTAAATAAAAGGAAATAAAACCCAGTAAGATATTTTCTTAGCTTTCAAAAATGGAAGAGAAATACACAATTAAATATTTGTTTAAACAATGAAAATGGTTTGAAATGTGTTGGAGCAATGAAAAGTATTGTTATAAATTATGCCAAAAAATATTTTAAAAAATGTATTAAAATTAGAGAAAAAAAGTATGGCAACTTAATGGATATCATTGAAAAGCTAATTCTTTGCACTTTCAGGTGGTGTAAAAATAATTTTTGTGCTTTAATATGTTCAGAAATTATTAAGGAAAACACTGAAATTTCAGTTAATTTTTAATTAATTAAAATTTCAAAAAAGGGGGGCTCCAAGGTGCACATTCCCACCCTCCAAAGTATGTTTGTGCCAAATTTTTTAGCTCTAGATCCAGCGGTGTGCCCTGTAGAGCTCCGACTCCAAAATTTTACATGGATCTTCAAGTCTGGTTATAATACCATATGCTAAATTTTATCTTTTTAGCTCATTCTGTCTCTTGAGTCATGGCGTTCACATGTGCATGAATAGACAAACTTCTTGCCAATGGATTTCACTGAAAATTTTATAGAAATCTACAATTTTGGTGTTCAAGATCACATTTCATCAGTTCAGCTTGTTGCATTTTTGAGTTATCATATCACAGACTGATTCATATGATTCAATCAGTGTTTTTTGATTCACAGTGCTAAAACAAGAAGATTCGTCCAGGGGAGGGGCTATCGGGCTGCCGCCCCCCCCCCCCCAGAACTGAACCAAAATTCTTGATTTAATTTAAAATCAATACAACTGTTTCATCTTGATTTTCATTTAAAAAGAATAGTAATAAATTCCTGACAACATTGCTTTCGGACTTGACAGGCTCGAAAATTTTCCTACTTTTCTAATCATTGCACTTTGTAGCATTGGCGTGGTTGAAAATATTTTTTGACCAGCTATTTCATTGCATTTTTTATTAAATTATTGAAAGCATTGTAGTGTTCTTTATTATTCTTATTGTCAGGAGAGGAAAGCCTGTAAAGTTAAAGTGTTTTGGTTTACATAAGTCATGAGATTTGACATTCGTCACTACAATACAAAATTTTTATGACCTCAGCCCACCCCCCCAAAACCGAATCCTGGATTCGCCACTGGATTCATCAAAATCTTGGAAATACAATTTTTTTATGATTACAGTATTTTCTCTTTGTATACTTCATATACAAGGAAGTATAAGTGAATGAAGTTCTTGAAATTGAATTTTGATGCATTGTTTAAATTTTATTTTGAAGGATTGCTGTGTCAAGATTTAATTTGTATTGCTTTTTACACAGTTGTGGTTTCACAAAACTGTTTTTGGAGTATTTATAGATTTTAGATCCTTACTGTACATTTTGAAATAGAATTATGTTGCTGCTAAAACTAACAAAGACATTCCTACAGTGAGTTTACATATAATTGTCTGCTTTTTATCCCTTTGTCTGCATAGAATTTTATTTCTTCTGTTTTAGTTTAAGTCAGTCTGGAGAAGATATGAATTTTCTGTTGAACTCTTTGAGTTGTAAAAGCTTCCGCTTTCTGGCCCTTGACATCCCTAGTGGCATTTTGGAAGTTAATTATTTTATTTCATAAACTATGGCAAGGGGAAAAAATGTAGAAGTGTAGAGCAACAAGAATTTAATATAAAATTGCCTTCTACTGATTTGCGTACCTACATATTGTGAGCAAAGTTTTCGGATTGAAAATGTGTCTCCAAATTTTACTGGAATGAATAAAGGTGTTTTCTTAATCTATTATCCTAAAATCTGTATCATAAATTTAGATATCAAGTGCTTAAGCAAACTGAAAAAATTCTAAATGATATTTTAAAGATGTGATGATGATATAGATATAACAAATTTTGTTTGTTATTGAATGTTACAGCAAAATACATTGACACTGAACTAAACACATTAGAAAATAACAGCAAATAAATAAGATAATATTCCTATGACAGCTCATTTGGCCTAATTCATTAAGCACCTTATTAACATTTGTGTCTATATTATAATATGCATTCATAAGTGCCAAGCTTTAATTTTATTTTGATCCATTAAAATATCCACAGATTTTTGTTATAGTGCTTTTGCCTTAAGTTGGTGCAATGCAAAAACAGATTTTTGTGAGAATACAAGACACGTTTCCATTTCTTAAATCGTTCTTGCACCAAATGATGCATAATGCATAGCAAATATATGCAGTATGCTGCATCTTCTGCTTTAGAGTACGCCAGTCAGGGATACTTTCTGAACCATGCATACTGAAATTTTCTGGAGAATTTTTTGCTTAAAGCACTGCTTGACAGGAATTTGTAACAACTCCAAATAATCTGCTTGTTGCAATGTTTTTTTTTTTTTTTCCTTTCAGTAACTTGACATCTTTGTCATCTGTACATAAATTTTGAGGGCAAAACAAACTCTTCTCATTATTCTCAGTATTATTATGTACTATGACTACTGCAGGAACTGGAAATATGTATACCGTTACCCATTACTGGAATGCAGCTATCTACTACCAATAAAGAACTAATAATAATAATATGCTAATATAATTGTTCATGTAGAAATTTGTTATCACAACATGAAAAGTTTAATGATTGGGGGCACTAAGTAACCATAATAATTTACATCTAAACATACTCAAATTCTCATAACATCATGCTCAATTACAATAAGTGTTATTTGCAGTGATATTCTATAATGGAAATTAAGAAATTTGACAAAACGAGTCACTAATGCCAAAAAACCAAAGTTATCGAATATCAAACCTCGTCGCTTTTGTAAATCAAAACATTTTGCAGATTTACTCACCTGGCAATATCACAAAGGTGACTACTATACTTTCGATAATTTAATACACACATAATGAAGTTACTAGCCAAAAAATGCTTTCCAATCGTCAATGCTACAAGTACGAGTAGAAGGACTACAAAAGTGGGGAAATTTTTGAATCTGTCAAGCTAGAAAGCAATGTTGCCATGGTTTTTTTTAAAAGGAGATGAAGAACAAACAGGTGCATTGATTAAAAAAAAAAAAAAAAAAAATTAAGGATTGGGGGGGGGGGGGGGCGGCAACCCCATAGCACCCCCAGGATTCACCGCTGCCTTCTGGCTGTTATAACTTGAAAGAGAAAGATAATTGTGCGACATAAACAAGTTCCACTTAACCTTGAAGCTTCTACTTAATTATCTTGAGTTATAAAAAGCATTAAAATTCCAAAAAAGCTTTTCAATCCTACATCATAACTGTGTATTGTATTTTTTTAAGCATAAAAGGTTATTCAACATGCTGATGTACATATTTAAAAATTAATTTATAAAAAAAAATAATTCGAAGATGCAGTACAGTTTAGGTTAGACTTAATCTATAAATGGTAATGTTGATGAATGAATCTAACATAAATCGAAAACACTATTAAATAATTTTAAAAAGACTTCAGAACTAATTGAAAATGGCAAAAAAAATGATAAGTTCTATTGTAAGAATTAGATTGGCATAGAAAATGTAAAGCATGTGTGATTTGTTTTATGAAGGTGTTTTGCTTTTTCAAAAACTAAAATTTGTGGTGTTTTTTTGCTCAATTTCCTCAGATCATTTGACAGTGAACAGTAAAATAAGTTTTTAAAGAATTAACACTATATTTCTTGTTATAATTTTTTTTCATCTGTTTTAAAAGTAAATATATTTTAACTTTACTGTATACTTAATTTTGTATTGCTTGATATTCAGTAACGCTTATCCAAAATCTGTGCAGTATTTTTATACTTGAATTTCTTTTTTAATGTTATAAATTTTAAAGTATGTAACAGACATTTATAAAGTTCTGGCCTGTCCCAAGACAGAAATTACAAATAAGAGTTGGTTTTGGTACAAAAAAGATGTTTTATGGTATGGTTGGGGGTAGAAAGTAAGCATTAATAGGACTCCATCCTATCTCCCCTTTTTTTTATCTGGTCTCTCTTCTATCAGATTAAGCTTTATAGTTGGGTTCTACTGTATATACATTTCAAACTTCATTTTTTCTTTTGCCTGATTGGAGCCATTATTATTCCATTTAAAGTGGGGCATTCACGGTCGAACTGTTCCACACTGTTTGGAGTGCATCTTGCCAGACAGTTCCATTTTTCAGCCCATCAATTTAGGTGGGTTATTCATGGAGGCTCCATGCAAACAAAACAACCAAGCACTTTAATCTTCCAGGGCTACTGTGCCGACCCCTCTCTGACCTTTCACTCCCCTCCCCCGTTTTGTGAGAGAGGCTCTCCTTACCCATTAAAAATTTTAGGAACTAATAAATTAAACCTTGGATGTGAATGAACAATTATGCTGGGGGAGAAAAAGAAAAGTTGTGAAAATAGGCTAATTTTGTTAAATCAATGGTTAACGAAATTTTCTTTTTATGATACATTTAACTATTTTAGTCCCAAAGTATATTTTCATTTACCTGCAGTTTGATGTTATACACTTTTTAAAATATATTTTTCCACTCAAGCTCATTTAACAAAGTGATTTTATTTCATTTGATGAGTTTTGTACAGTGAATATTTTCTCTCAACAACTTCAAATTGATACTTTATAAAGAGATAACGAACATTTGCTTTGCTTTCTTATCACAGATGTTTAGTTTCACTTTAATTTTGCAATTATTATAATTTGGGTTTAAAATTTTAAATAGTTAAGCGTTCTGTGTAAAATGTTTAACATCTACGAAACAGGCAGTATTCCGAACGAAAAATTTGGTCGCCCAAGGTGATTAGTTAATAATGTATTAAAAATCTGTACAGAATCTATCATAGACAGAAGATTGATTTGTAAAGTAAACTTGTTGATGTGGCAAATAAATATGTTCATATATGGTACTATGCCCACATCTTGAATTTCATGTTAACTGAAACAACAAAATGTTGTGTAGCTGCAAGTTTCAATTTGTTCGAAACTTTAACAATTTTTGTAAGAACTTTTATTTTGTTTGGTTAAAAATGTTCCAAAATAACAGTACACTCGCTATGCATCCACTAAAAAAGTAATATTCAATCATAAAATTTTATTTATATCTTACACTTCCTGGGCCACCAAGAGAGAGGGGGGCAGAAGGGATTAAATTCCCTGAGCAGGGACCATGGGGCAGGGATGAGAAAAACCTACTTGTTTTAACCGAAAACCGTTTTTTTTTCGGTTATGTTTTTGCCTGTATTAAAACCGGTTTTTTTTTTTAAAAATCTAATAACCGGGTAAAAAAGCCTCTTCAGAAGATGGGTTCGATTAGAGTAAAATTTACCAAGTTATGAAGCTTTGAATTTCATCATTTTAGGCCAATCAATGACAACTGCTTCCTCGAGGCATCTGTTAGTTGGCGCATTACTGAAAGAGTCTTTATGAACAGCTAGATATTGGCCAATGAATTGATTTCCTGCAAAAACAATATTAATAAAAAAAATGTGTCTATAAACTGCGTTTGTTTTTTTATAGGTGAAAAAAAAATGAATAACCGAAAACTGGTTATTTTTGCAACAACCGTCATTCCTACCATGGGGAAGCCCGCTGGCCTGAGATAAGGAATAATTTTTTTTTTCTTATTTTCTAGCTTGTTTATTTTTATCCGTAGTAAATGGGACCCCGGAATAAGTTGAATTATTTTTTTTTAGATTTATTTTCTATGAATTTTTTTTTTTAGATTTATTTTCTATGAATTTAGAACTCACACATTCTCACTGTATTAATCTAAATTACAGAAGGGGACTAAAAATTCAAATTTTTCTAAATAATACGTGACATGACTGTGCAACTGGAAGAAAGATTTCCGTCCTCTGATTCACTGCATTCGCTAATTGATCAGAGATCAGTGAACAATCGCTGAATTCACTAATTTGCAAGGGGGGAAAGGCCAGATTTCCAGTTGCGACAGGCAGGGATCGCACTATGGCATCTTCGCCAGCTATGTTACTGGCTGTATTTGCATACTTACCTCACCTGCACTTTTCAGTGATTAGTCACATCTCGTGACCAATGACGAGGAAGCTGCTGCTGTATTTAAAGGCGATGTTCCACCTGATCAGTCTCACTTTTTGTTATCTCGCCACTTGCGTGGTCGTATGATGTAGTAGTTTAATTTATATTTTAACTTAATTGTTTTCTATTAAATATGCTATCATTCTAAATTTTCGTTTTTATTCCTGTGTTGATTGCACTGTGTCACCATGAAGTTAGCTCTTCTGAAGGAATTGAGTGTAGTGTCAAGGATAATGTGCAGTACGGTGTTGATGCTGGCTTGGACCTCATGCCACGGCCATCACTCTACATTTGATAAATTATAACCGGTACCAACTCGCACCTTTTACCGTCACATTGGTAGCCTTACGGCACATCACCCTACTTTTTAAATGATTAGTCAAAAATCGAGGGCTACTGCCGTATACTCGTTGCTCATTGAGTCTTGTTTTTTTTACCGTTTATAGGTATTTGTTTTTATGCGTAAGGGGCCCACCCGTTCGGATGTGTAAAGGGGCCCGCATGCCAGTACTTTGCTTAGGGCACGGCTGGGTGTCCCTGTAGTCTTTTAATAATATGTAGGTTAGAGTTGCCAAATTCGAACAGGCTCCTAGACTGGAATAGCGTCAAAATTTCAATTCCATTGAAATAGACGAATTTTGACGAGGTAAAGATTGTAAATGTGGTGTATGAAATCACTTTTGAGAGAAAGTGCTTGGTTCGTTTATGATTTATAATCTTATTCGTTTATATATTATAATGTAGACGAAACACATGTACCATTTCTCAACTTCTCTAAATTTTCAGTTTTTTGAGATAATGCTAAAATGTTCTGTGTTTTCGCTGCTCTATCATCTTTCTTAGTGGATGCCATATTGAATTTTAAAAATATGGCAACGCGGTCGACGCTCATATCGCATGTGAATGAAATTCTAGCGTTGGAGAAATTAAATGTAAACAAGATAACAACGCGAATAAGCAAAATTAAATTCTGCAATTCCACGTTGTGCGAGAGTTTATTATATTCGATTTCCACTCGGCTTAATATTAGAGATAAAAATTTAAAAATAACCGACTTTTAAGCCCGTTATTCACGATCGATCCGCTCCACGCAAATGGCGTGGTGGCACTCCACACCATTCCATTTTTCAACCCATCCATTTAGGAACTTCATTCACGGGTCGCTCCTGGCAAAACGCAAACCGTCACTCAGAAACGGCACTCCGATCCCCTACTGCACCTATTTTTACCCCGCCTTCAAAATTCAACCCCCCCCCGTCTGCTCCAATTTCCTCTAGAGCAAGAGAGCGATCCCCGCTCCTCTAAGTAATCTACATTTGTTGCATTTTATTATTTATGGCCCTGCAGCCCCAAGAGCAATTTCTTGTCAGATTTTCATACTGACGACCGGTTTGAGCGTGGAGGGAGCTCTTGTGAACAGGAGTGGCATTTATAGTTCGCCGGACGGAGGGGGGCAGGGTCTCCCAGACGAAGGGGCACAATCTGCTGTACAATTGGAGGGGCGTTATGATGACCCTTTCGAATTTTTGACCAGATCTTTATTTATCTACTAGTTGAATAGCCCGTTGTGTGAACTGGGTACAAAAATTTGCACTGACAGGCACCACCCCAGCTTCTGAATGTCCAGCTTTTGAAAAAAAACGAAAGGATGGTTTGTTCTCCATCAAAAGAAGTAAGTTGAAACAGCCATGGTTTTCTGTTCTAAAATAAATGTATTTTTTTCTGCTGATCTGTGTTAATGCTATTTAATTTTCCATACTTATAATTTCTAGACATTATTTCAAGGAGGGAGGAGACATGGGAGCAGACATATCGGATTTCTTTAACTCATATTCATCAGTTATTTTTATTAACCGGGAACTTTATTTAAGTTGCAATGTTTTGTATCTTTAATCCTCTGATTCCTAAGGCTATTGAAATAAAAGGGGCCTGAAAATACGGGAACGTCCGAGCTCCTGTGAATGTGAAATTCACTTTCCCCCTCAAAAACCACAATGACAACTGACGTCCGAATTGTAAGAAAACTCCCCTCTTCCCCAAACACATTTGGGCGAGCCACTCTAATGAAGAAAGCACTCGCCGTGGGTGTGAAATCAATCACACTTAACGAAAATGGGTGGAAATTTCAGAGTGACATTCGGACGGCTATCGTCTCTTGCTTGAAGGGACAGTCCCGTATCGATAGAGTTAATAAAAGATGGACAGAGAATGTATAGTTTTAAATAAGTTCTATAAAGATTTTTAGATGTCTCTCTCTACAGCCAGAGAAAAAATAACTATCAAAAAACATAATAGTAAAATGAATCGTCATAAAAGGGAACAACATTTCGAATACGATTTGAAAAAAGGCTTGGAAACGTACAAGTCGAATTTGTTTATTCTACACTACATACTAGTGTTCATAATTTCCAACGAAAGATTCATTTGCATTTTTCAGAAGTTATACCAAACCGTCTGTCTCTAAAACGTAACTGTGGATTAATTTAAGTGGAAACCACAGTGAACAGTTGAGGAGCCTAGACCAAAAAGACCCTCAGGACGGGCAAGATAGAACTAACCAACTAACTTGCCACTAACCTAGTTTAAAACAGAAAAAAATTTCAAAATACAGGGAAATGAAGATTAAGAAAACTTGTGACGGCTAAAAAAGGACACCAATCAGGAAACAAGATATGCACATCAACTCAAGACAGTAAATCTCTTGGGTAGAAAGAGAAAAAAGTTCTTGCACATCAAATGATCATGTCGCCCATACTCGCCTAAAGAAGTTGAGGCGGGTTGTATGGTGATGGGGATAAAGAGAGTTTTAAAGATTTTACACCAAGGAATACATATTTTAAGTTACTTTTTGCCATAAGAATAGTCATTTCGCTAATAAACTTCTTTTTTTAACCTTTTTCATTCGGTAATATACAAATGAAGTTAAACATGAACATGCAGATAAATGCAAACAAAGCCGAAAGCATAATATGGTAGTCTGATATAAGTAGCATTAAGTGTGCAAATTTGAGCGAATGTTTAATTCCATTGTCTCTATTTTGAGTATTGAATTTTCCTGTCTTTTAATAGAACCTCTATTTTTTCACAGGGAAAAGGAGAAAATGATGGATTTCAAGTGTGTACCTTCCCTTGAATATCTTACCGGGGTTAAGATTGGTGTAGCCATTATTCATAACCCTGACGTGACAAATCTAGCACTTGATCCTAGATGTGACTTTGATCAAGAAATATTAAAGGAAGTTTTTGACATTCTTGGTGACAAAATACAAGAGTTAATATTACCAACGGAATGTTGCAAGAAGATTAAAATTATTACAATGAATATGATACAAGAGTTACTGACATGGAGGAGATGCCATTTGGATAATATCAGTCCTTCTCAGATTTCTATGACTTATTTCTGTTGGACCACTATCGGAGCTATAGATGAATTGAAGACAGCCCGCAAGTTCTTGAATGGACTTTATTTAGACATCGTAAGTCAATTCCGGCTCGCATGCGATTACTGTTTCTTTTATGATGTTTCCACTATTTGGGAAGCCATGTCAGAGGAGGAAAAACAAACATCAAACAATGGCACATTCTTGGACAGTTGGATCCGTGATTGTCGTGAAGGAAGCAGATCTCTGGAATCATTTATTAGATGGATCGAACCTAAGCTAGCCGATTGCAATAAATATACATTGCTTTTTATTTTGGATAAAAAAACACCCGCAGAACGGATTCGCATTCTGCGAACTGCGGCTTTAAGCGAGGATTTTAGTCGGGAATTTCGTATTTTTTGTTTTCAGCAGCTAGACGAAGACGCTCAACAAGAGGTTTTAGAAAAGGTACCTGTTGAAGTACTTCGGTGTTTTCTGAGGTGGCCTTTTCAAAGCTTTTTCTTACATCTAGCAGATCGCATTTGGACTAATATTTCACCAGCAGATTTTTGCGATATTATTCATAATATCCTATGCAGACTGGTTCTATTCTTATGGCAAAACTTTGAACTTGTTGAGATTCTCCAACAGTTATGGCATCGAAGCCCTTCAAATTTTAAAGATTATGCAAATCAAAGTTCTTTTTCTGAAGTGTTAAATATTTTACTCAACTGCAATTGCGCCGAGTCTCTTAACATCTATAGATTAAACGAATCATTTCTAAATCACTTGCGCTCACCCCATCGTTTGGCTGAAAGTCCTGTGGTTTTCTTTGATATGGATCCGGTGGAAAGATAACCTATTAAAGATTTTACTCAACTGCAATTGCGCCGAGTCTCTTAACATCTATAGATTAAACGAATCATTTCTAAATCACTTGCGCTCACCCCATCGTTTGGTTGAAAGTCCTGTGGTTTTCTTTGATATGGATCATGTGGAAAGATAACCTATATTTTTAAGATTTGTATAACGTCGTGTCATAGACATGTTTTTGAATTGTCGTAAATAATTAATCATTTTTAGTTTTGCACTATATTGCAGTTGCAAACGCTGTAAACATATAATTTCCATATTTACTGTGATCGTGTTTTCTCCATTTAATTCACTGTTGGAATTGAAATACGTTGGCTGTATTTTATTTATACGGGTGTTAAAAATTTTATTCAATAAATATAAAATTAAGTTTGTAATTTTTTCGCAATAAATCTTTTTACAAATTACCGAATTCGGTTAGGAAAATGATATAATGCCCTGGAATTATTGGGCACATTACAAAATTATGTACAAAAATGTCAAAGTATAGACATTAAATGTCTTTATTAACGTATAATTTAACTGCAAATGTATTTATGCATATGATAAATCTATGTATTAAGATACATGTTGATTACTCGTAATTTGTCGCATTGATGCTATGTATTGGCAAGTATCCAAGTAGTCATCGAATTAAAAACTTTTGCGACACAGTTCCTTCCAGTTACAATTTTTCACCAGGTTTTTGGCGTAGCATACCCATATCTGGTTCTTGTACCATAAGATTGTTAAACACGCACGAAAAATTTGGAAAGCTTCCTGGTAATGCATGGCATAAAAAAAAACACTTCTAAGATTTTTTTTAACACACTTTTGTAATTTGTCCAATAATTCTGACAATCTGCATTTTAGCAACCGCATTGAATTCGTGTCATTTACAGTTGTAATTCATTTTGCATTTCTTTTCTGTGACATACACCAATTTTTTGAACTAATTACTTTACAATGCGATATTCTAAAATGAGTAATATAATTTGTAGCGTGTGCTTAAAAAGATAACGAGAGCTTAATACATATCAATGAGATCAAACAGTTATTAAAAATTGTATAAAATTCTTGGGAATTAATTGGTTTTGTTGAATTTTGACGAATTTGAATGACTTTTTTGTGCAAGATTGTGAAAATGAGTTTCGAACTGACGCCCTGTGTTACCATGAGCTCATCCATTTCCCCTTTCAATGGAGATACAGGATCATTCCCCATTATTTTAGAGGGAAAAAATCTGGTCGAGTTATGTTTTCATAATGATGACTGTCAATTTGATACGCAGGCCCGCGCCGAGCCTAGTCGGCGCCGTCATGCAAATGTATAATGAGCATCTTTATGTAGTGGCGATATTATAGCTTATGGTTAACACTTGACCGGCGCCGTCATGAGTCTCACGACCTTGCACGGCGCGGGCCTGTTGATACGTTCATCATTGTGAATGTACGTAATTGGCATTCAGTACAGGGTGATTCTAAAGGGTTCTGACAAACGAACTGGGTAACTCAGACATACCAAAAGAATTTTTTTTTTTTCATAGGAACAAATAAGCGGAAACGTCATGTCTGTGTTGTTTGGTCTAAAGTCAATTTGTCAACACGAGCCGCATTATCAGTGTGGAGAGGCGGGGCCATGTGGGAGCAGAGACTCGGTGATTCTTTATCTCCCTTTTCTAGATAAAATTGGATAGCTTAATGTGTAAGAATCGCTTGCAATTTAATTTATTTTTTTACCTGAGTGGAGCCACTTTTGTTTCAGTTAAAAAAGCAGAAAACGTGTGATGGAGTTGCGCAGCAGTGCTGAGGAGACAGAGGTGTGTTTTACCGTCTTGGATTTTCAAAAAGACATGTCCCCCCCCCCAGGGTCGGCCCCAGAGTATTCGGCGCCCTGTGCGATATTATTGTGGCGCCCCCATATCGTAGATTGGTACATATGTTAAAAGATTTAACTATAATTATTAACCATTGACTTATTAGATTATTATTACATTGACTTTTCTTTCTATTGCACTCCAGTCAGCAGCCATATACAGGGGTGAAAATCCTCCGCGGATCCGCGATTTTCCTTTTTTTTTTGCATATTTTGTATTTGTAAACTGATATTTATGTAGGACTCTTTTGTACCTTTTTCTTTTATAAAGCAAAATCTTATTTATATATTTTAGGTTTATTATATGTATTTTATAAAAATATCGATATTATAAACCATTATTTATTAATTGTATCTATTTTAAGGAAGTGAGTAAAAAAAACATTGATTTTATAATGTTAAAAATAAGTATTTGTTATTGAAAAACTCATACATGGCTGTAAGCAAGACCATATTTGTTTCATAACTTTTTTGTGATGAGTAATTCATTCATTAATAAGTGTTTACTTATCTCTTCCTTAATGTATGTCGCTATTCACGTAAAAATGTAGCTACTCTCGTGAATTTTCCTCTTTTTTGTATCTTTGCTGTTTTCACCCCTGATACTAAATTTTATCCATTTTTTCTAGATTTGTTCCATTTTTGAATTTTTATTCTCCAGCATTAAGATACATATTGATTCAAGAGAAAAAATGCCACTCGAAAGTAAATTAGCACGGGGCATGTTAAATATTCTGATCAAATGTATAGCTTCAAATAGATATTTAAATTTATTTGTATTTATTCAGTTTTATACGTTATTACATCAGCCAGGGCACGTTAGCTTCCGAAACTGTCACTCGGCAATGTAATCACGGCAGGTGATGTACGCAATGCACACCTTAGAAGTGAAAGCTAAAAAAGAACAAAAGAAAATCACGGCAGTGTTGGACGTCTTTGCAGATTCTGCAATACTATGTCATTGTTAATACGCAATGGCATGCCAGATATTCGATGTAACGTGAAACATTCTTTTTACCAGCAGCGTGAAGAACTAGATTCCGCTCGGCTTCTCCGAGTCGAAATTAAGGTGTTCTTGATGCAGAGAACGCCGCGAGTGACGATTACGTTTGCATAGACAGCTGAATCGTCAAGATCTTACGTTTTCCCAGGTGTGAATTGGCATTTAGAAAGCGTAGACCAGAACTCTCGCTGCGGTTGGGTCTTGTTTTGCCGAGGAAGATTTGCGAGCCGCAATCGGGTGACGTCGACTCTCTCTCTTTAAATAAAGAAGACGGCGGTCGGAAGGAGATGGGGAATATGTCACGAAGTGGGCTGTTATCTGTCTTTAGGTGTCAGACACAGTTCGTTATTGATTATTCGAGTTCTTCTAAGGTCCGAATGGGACATATAATTCGCTTGCTCTCTAAATATGCGATGCTTAATCTTGGCATAAGGTAAAATTGCGTTTTGTTATTTTATTCTCTTGTGTTGGTGATTTTTAATGCAAAAAAAGGTTTGAAAGTGTTTAATATACGTGTGGGTCTTATTAATGGGAATCTTGTATAATGATATAAGGGTAACTTCTGATAGTATGTAAGTTAAGTTTGCTCAATTCTTGCAAATTAAATAATTTAATCACCATTGAAAGGCAAAGTTTTGATTTCTTAAAAATGAGGGTCAAATTATCTTTTAAAGAATTTTAAATGTTGTATCTTAAATGATATATTACCTTCAGTTGAATGGCAGCAGCAAAGACAAATCGATATACGTCAAAGAGCGATATATTTACTGACATTTTTTATATACCTAAAACTATTTCAGTTGTGTAATAAATCGTTTTTAACTGCACCTTTTAAAGTAAAATTGTTGAAACTTTCATTTTCGGGTTCCTCTGAGTTTCGTTTCTTCTTTTGTTTACAAAATACAAACAAGGTAACTTCACTAAATATAAACAATATTGGAGATGTAGGGTTATCGCTTATGAGAGGTACACAACTATTAATTTATCTTCAACAATAGACAAAATTTCAGTTTTTCTCTTCTTCGAATAATAAACCTGCCTTTTTATGATTGAAAGTACTCTTTCAAAGTTGCAGGTTATTTTACTTACTTTTTCTTTCGTTGGTGTAAATTCGGAATTTTGTCTATAATAGCAGCAACAGATATTCTCCTATTCAGATATTCTTGTGCTGTTTCTCATCAAAGTAGTGCGATCGAAATAGGCAAGTTGCTGTTTGGCTTTGAAGAACCTATCGTTGTTAGATAAGATCACTTATTGAGAAGGTTTTGAAATGTACGATGAGCTGTGTCGACAGTTCAATTCCGCTATTCCAACCGTTTCGTAGTCGGGCATTGTTTCTTACCATTTGACTGGGATACAAGCAGAGCCGGCCCGAGGGGTGGTGCAACCGCACAAGGCCCCGCGCCACTGACAGATTTTGCAAATTGAAAATGCCTTTTTTCGGTTTGTTTGTTTTTATCCGAATATACATGAAAAATATTGCAAAAGCAGAAGACGATTGTAGAACTGCATCGTTAAATGTGATACGAAAACCATGGGAGGTATACTTTCGTGTCTACAGTGATACTTTTTTAAATTTTGTTACTGTCGTTTTATTTTACTGCTTTTACGAGGTCCGCAGTTTCTGCCGGGCAACAGCACCGTAACTGGTATAACTTTCACAAATAATGATAAATTTTTAAATAAGACATTTTCTTTATGAAGGAAACGATTAGCCGATTTCATCTGGCGAAGAATATTTCCGAATTCGGTATTTTCTAGTAATAACCGGTAGTCCCCTTATTTCTTTTAAGAAAAGATTTGAAATTTACTATGAGCATGAGATGTCATAACGGTTTTTTATATAATTCAGATAATATTCACAAACTTACTGAAGACTATCTTCTTAGATGTTGCGAAGATATAAATGCGACTTTGCAAGACGATATTGATTACATTGATTTATTCAATGAAATAAAAATTTGTCGTTGACTTTGCCTTTTAGGATAACAATATAACAGATATTATAATATTTATTTAGAAATAATTTAATTGAATTGTATCTAAATTTTACTACTGTTCTAAAAATGATTTTGACTTTACCAATAAATTTAGCTTCTGCGGATTGAAAATAATAAAAAATTACATGAGATCTAGTATTAGTCAAGAACGATTTACCTCCTTAGCCATTTTATCTATAGAATCCGAGTCCTCGTCATCTGACCGTGGTTCAAAATTACGAGGTCCGTCCCAAATAGCCCTCGTGTTTCTTCAAAACGGGACGTTAAACTAGCTAAACTATAGAATCCGAATTAACCAAAAAACTAAATTATGATATTATCAACGTATTTGCGATAAAACATGTAAGTAAATGAAACAAAAATCTGATATTGTAACTTGTTCTAGTAAGTCCTCTACCAAACTGTATTTAGTAAGTTTATGAAGCTATTATTTTTATCATTTTTGTGTGATTAAAATGTTAACTTTATAAAAATAATTTAACACTTTAATCATTTTCATATTTCCGTAAGTCTTTACTATTCCAAATTGAGGAACGTAATAAATACCAAAATGCAGTAAATCATTATTTTGTTGTACGAAATTTGTTGCAAGGCCCCTCACATCAACTTTGCACCAGGCCCCGCTTTTGTTTGGGCAGGCTTTTAAAAATTAGTTTTAAGAGAATGAAAATATGCTGAATGTTTTACATCTAATGAAATTAATGATAATGGTTGATATAGGCTAAAGTAGAGTTATTTATGATTTCTAATCAAAATGAGAAGATTTTTATGGGCAAAACTTTGAAATTCTTCAACAGCCCCTCCTCCACCTTCAAAACGTCCCCCATCTGCTCAGATTTCTTTTTAAAGCGAAGAGCCATCCCTGATCCCCCAACTTTCTACTCTGGTCGCATTTCAGCATTTATGGCACTGCCAGCACGAGTGGGCTCCAGCCTCGGTGTCGTCCTCGTCATTCGACCGTCGGTTCAAAATTACGAGGTCCGTCCCTAAATAGCCCTCGTGGCTCTGCTTCAAATTGGGACGTTAATATAACCTAACCTAACAAATAGGGACTCTTAGACGTTGATATCCAAACTGCGACCCCCCAATGTAAATTTCTCGTCGGCATTTCTGCACTCGGTTTTGGCGCGGAGCGAAGCTTTGTGAATGTCCAGCTACTGGGGAAAAAAAACGAATCCATCACAAAGAAGCTCAAATGAAACAGCTGCAATGGCATCTAGTTTGCAAATAAAGTGTTTTTTTGCCACATTTTACTATTGATGCCATTTAATTTCCCCATATCTTCCACATTATTTTGGTATTGAGGGATAGGGGGTAGAACGGAAGGAACATGTCGGCTTCACTGGCATACGTCAGTTATTTTATGTCCTGGAACTTTTTTAGTTGTAATGTTTGTTTGTTTATAAAAGATAGATGAAATGCATACTTTTGAATAAGTTCATAAAGAGTTTAAATGATCTCTTCTTACATTCAGAGAAAAGAAGAAAAAAAAGGATGATCAAACAGATTGTCTGGATCGTTCAAATATTATGCAACCTAAGGGGGGGAGGGTTTTGATTTGTTATTTTGCTGACAAGGGGGGGGAGGGGAGTTTGTAGATGCTTACGTAGAACATGAAAACACTTTATTTCGAAAATCTCTCTTGTAACCTGTTGCAAAATAATTGAATTTAAAAAAAAAATTAACCGAATTTGAAAAAATTAGAATTTGACAAAGTTAAGCAACTTGAAATTGTAAGGAGAAATTAAACTTTACATTTTTTTTTTTTTTTTCATTTAAGCCGAGTTGGAGTTTTTTTATTCTGATTAAGATCCATCAAATTTTAAAATTAGGATTATAACCTGTTATATGATTTGTAAAAAAAAAAAAAAACGGGGTAGTTTA
>BGPR01004856.1:63594-103955 GCA_013235015.1 Araneus ventricosus
TGCAGTTTGCTTACGTAATTATAAGAGGGGGGTTTGCTATTTGCTTATTTTTGCTGACAAGGGGGAGGGGGGTCAAAAAATACCAAAAACATGCTTACGTAATATTTGAACGGCCCCTAAGAGGGAACAGCATTGCGAATACGATTTTGAAACGTACATGTTTTTTTTTTTTACTAGTGTTAATAATTTCCAACGAACGATTCATTTGCATTTTTCGGATATTACCAAACTGCCTGTCTTTAAAACTTAGCATCAGCGGGTTCATGTATGGACCAATAAGACCCTGAGAACTATGACGGTAGGTTCTACCAAGCTAAAGGTAAAGCAGAAAAAATTACAAAATACTGGTAAAGGAAGAGTAACAAAACTTGCTAATGACGACTCAAAAAATTTAAATACTATAGCCAGGACAACAATCAGGAAACGCGGTATGCGCATCAACTAAAGATTAAATCTCTTGGATAGAGAGAAAAAAAAGTTCCTATATATGAAATGGTCGTGACACCCCTTATTCGTCTAAAGAAGTTGAGGCGGATTGTATGGTGGGGATAAAGACAGTTTTAACGATTTTACTCTGTAAAGTTTTGTATGCTGCATGATTGATAGTGCTTATGTTTTGCTTTTTTTTCCAGAATCGTATGATGTGATTAGAATTAAATAAGTAGTTTTCTATTTCGTGAAATTCCGTAAAATGTTGCTAAAAATTTCAAAGTACATGGTATCCTAGAATTGTTGGGCACATTTCAAAAATTAATTAAAAAAGGAAGTGATTATTTGAAGGTACTGTACCTGCGGATAAAACGTTATTTGCAGGTACTGTTAAATTCAAAATCATTCTGTAGGATCTTTTTGGGAAGTTTGTTTTCCCTATTTTCTAAAAGATTGTTATTTTTATACTTGAGATTATGAAATTTAATGTTATTTTGCGAGATCATTTAGTATTTCAGCGAAAACACCCGAGATGCTTTTGGTTCCTGTTATCTGGTTTTCTATGATTCTGATTTAATTTTCGGTAAACAAAGTATATTTTGAAGCGTTTATTGATGAAATTGCACCTCATATATTTAATCAAAATTCTAGTTATGAATAGCTGAATATCCTAAAACAAGTGTTATTTATCGTCAAGGAATTTTAAAAACTCCTTGCAGTTAACGGAGATCCCAAGTTAATAGTATAAAGTTATGGTTGTCAATAGTATAAGTCTTTTTTAACACCAATGCAAATTTTTTAAAAACTTTAACAAAAATTTAAATTCCTTTTTTTTTAAAAAAAAAGGGGGGGGTCTGAATTAACTGCCATTTAAAGCTTGAACGAACAACAGAGCTAAAAATATGTAAGTAACTATCCAAGCACAACACAAAACAGAAGTTGTTAGAGCACTGGTTTCACATTTAGCAGAACGCGGGTTCGAATCGGGACAGATGTTGTCGGAGAAGGGGTTGCAACTTGAGTGGAAATTTGCTTTTCGGATAATTTTTTAAAAAGGTTATGGCTGTGAAATTCAGTGTTTTCTTCAATTTTACTCACTTTTCGAAACCCAAATTATTATCAGACAATTTTAAAATAACTTTTGAAATTATTAGAAGGAAATTAAATGTTCTAAATTGAAAAGATTAAAAGCTGTTTTTAAAAAGTATATCTTTTTTAATTTTATTTATTTTTGCATTTTAGTCCTTAATTTGTCATTCATTATTACAAAAAAGATGCGTTACATATTCAAGACTATAAAGTAGAAAAAAAGTGTACTGATTTTTTTAAAAATTCACTAACAGGTGGCGCCAACCGTTTGGAATAAGTTTAATTGAATTTACCGACTAACTGATAAACAAGCCCTAAAATATTAAAATAGTGTACTCTCATCTAAAATTCACAAGTGTGCAAAATAATAGAATGGGAAATACCTGTAAATAACGTTTTATCCATTGCTACAGTATTAACAAATAAAGTATTATTCGTAGTTACTGTACCTGCAAATAACGTTTTATTCGCAGGTACAGTACCTACAAAAAACGCTATCCTTAAAAAAAAAAAAAAACTAATAATGTTTGAAGTACGTATTTTTTAAAAATGAGAGCGCATTTTAAAAAGTTTTTTTTTTCAGATAGGTAACAAACCGTTTCGTGGTCTAAGGGATCGTAAATTAATGAAAATCTCCAATTTTTTTAGGGCCATTATCTGCGAAAAATGTTAAAACTAGAAGAAAAATAAAGGCATGTAATTGTAGGGAATTTTACGCTCTTTAATTTGTTAATTCACATGTAGTGTAAAAACAGAAGAGCTTTCAAGAAAAACTTTAAAAAAAGAAACCAGAAACCGCGCATTGGCTTCTGCTGATCCGTATCCATTGCGAATGAAAATCTGTCACCGGTGACTGACACAGAACTATCGAATCAGATGACCCCTGCTCTATTATACGAGTAGTTAAGAGATAGCATGGAAGGGGAAATTGAATATTATACGAGTAGTTAAGAGATAGCATAGAAGGGGAAATTGAATTAGATAGTTCAGTGTCAGTCACCGGTGACAGATTTCCATTTGCAATGGCTACCGAACAGCAGAAGCCGATGCGCGTTTTCTGGTTTCTTTTTTTAGTTTTCCTTAAATATCTCAAAACTCTTTTTTAAGTTTTGACACTACATGTAGACTGACAAATTAAAAAGGGTAAATTTCTCTACAAAAACATACTTTTATTTCTCTTCTAGTTCTAATATTTTCGCAGATAATGGCTCTAAAAAATTGGAGATTTCCAGTAATTTACGACCCCTTAGTCCACCGAAGCGGCGTGTTACCTATCTGGAAAAAAAAATTAAATACTCTCTCATTAAAAAAAGAAAAAAAATAACGTAGTTGAAACATTAATAGTTTTTTTTAAATAATTTTTTGAAATTTGTCTTCCAATTCTTAGACACCCTACATTTTAAGTTACTTTGCCATAAGAATAGTCATTGCGCTGGTGTTCTGAAACCACATTTTTAAACTTTTGACCTGATATTTGTTCACGCTGTAATATGCAAATGAAGATAAATATGAACGTCAGACAAATACAAGCAGAGTAGATAGTGTAATGTGAGTACAGTGGAACCTCACTTAACGAACATATTTCGTTCCAAAAGCCTAATCGTAATGCGAAACACTCGTTAAGCGAAACAGTTTTTCCCATATAAATCAGTGTGAAATACGATAATGAGTTCCTTGCCTTAAAAAAATAGTTAAAAATTTTAAGTATAAAGTTTATTCAAAGAAAATTATACACAACATTTTTAAGGGGCATGAATGAACCAACCTGGAATGCGAATTAGATTTGCAGAAAACTAGAAAGATCGAAATATTTTATTATTTATGATACCTAATTTTTTCCACTAAGAAAGGTGTCCAGATATATTTGTTTTTGCCGACGCACAGTGGTCCAGTTTCCGTTTTCTATCTAGACAAAAATCATAGCGACGAAACTAGAAATAGCAGAGACTTGAATGAAATTTCATAACAATCGATTGGATAATTTCTTGATTTGTATTAATTTATTTAATTCGTTCCCATTGTTCTCTATGGAGTAATAGTAGTTGCTGTAATAGTAACTGTTGTAATATGCGGAAAAGTTAATAATTAGTTGTATAAAACCAAAAATATCTGCTAAATTTTACCAAATGAAGGAAATAGATTAAAAATAAGATTTGTGAAATTTTAGTAAAGTCTGGTAGGTATTTTTTTTATTTTTAACATTCCAAATATTTGCGATGTTAAAATACATCTAGTGAATAATTGTGCAATAAATTTAAAATACCTTTCAAAACTATTAAAAAGTGGAATATTTTCGTTAATATAATATAAATGTTATATAAATACCATTACATCTTTGGGTCCGTTCAAATATTACGTAAGCACCTTAGGGGGAGGGGGTTTGCGATTTGCTTATTTTTGCTGACAAGGGGGAAGGGGGATATGAGTGATGTTTACGTAAGACATTAAAACCACTTTATTTCCGAAAATCTCTTGTAACTTGCAAAAATAATTTAATTAAAAAAATTAAATTTGAAAGAAAAATTAAATTTGGCAAAAGAAAATTAAACTTGAATTTTTAAAATTGTGATAAACTAAGAAATTTTCTTAAGCAAAATTGTAAGGAAATTGAATATATATATATATATATATATTTCATTTTAAGCCGAGTTAGAGTTTTTTATTTGAATTAAATCCTAAAATTTTTAAAATTGGATTATTACTGTTATACGTTTTGTGAAAAAAAAATGAATGGGGGGGTTGCGGTTTGTTTATGTATTTATCAGAGGGGGTTTGGGATTTGCTTATTTTTGCTGATAAGGGGGGGGGGTCAAAAATTACCAAAAACATGCTTACGTAATATTTGAACGGCCCTTTTAAAAAATTACTTTTAAGAGTAAAATTGCCGCAGTTTTCACAAAAATAATGAGAATTCAGGAAATATTCCAAAACATTTTAATAACTAACTTTTAAGTGTAATGGATAAGGACAACGCTTTTCATCGTGTGAATTATGTTTTATATTATTTGGTATTTATGAAAAACTATTTGTGGTAAGTTTTCCTAATTTTATCTTCCTTTTAGCTGTAGCTGAAGATAGCGCTTGAGAGGTTGTCACTGAAGCAAACTGTCTTTAAAATTTCAAATTTTCTCTGAACTGTTCCAAATTTTTTCTGAAATTCCAAACAATTTTGTAACAAAGTTTTCAAATTATTGTCAATTGAATTTTTATTAATTAACATCTAGGCTAGGACAAGTTAATTTAGTCTTTCAACGGGTGTTTTTTTTTTTTTTTTTTACCCAGATATTTATTTTTGCGTCGTTGAAAGAAAAAGTAAAAATTCTTCACTGACATAGATGACATTAAAAAATAAAATAAATGAAAAAGTCGGGGTTTATCGGGGCTGATTTTTAGACATTTTATAGAAGCTAGAGTGCAGAAATGATTTAACGTTGTCTCAAGTTGTGCACATTTTTAAAATTCACTTTAAATTTGAAAATTTAGTGAAAATAAGGGCTTTTTAAAATATAGTATAAAAATATGGAAAATATTAAAATGATGTTTTAAAAACGGTATCGTTTATTGCCCTGGAATCCAACATTATGAAGAATCTAAAATTAAACAGATAAAGAGCAATGTAGGACTTTACAGAACGAAATCCAAGGGCTCACTGAAACGCGACTCAAGAATTCGAAAGACATTCTTCAACTTTAACCTCCGTAAAACCTCCTAAGACTACATGTTTATACAAAAGAAAAATTATGGCTTTCAGGGTTCCAAACGGTTCTCTACCTACCCCCAAAGAAAATAAACCCATTTGCCGACCTCAAAATTTCGATTTTTGTCGCGCTACAAACCGAAACTGGACCGCGACGCATCGAAAACGACTTCCGCCTTCTCAGAAGTACTTTTATAATACTGTTGCCTTGCAAATGCTTTTCGTCTATCCTTATGAGAAGCAACCTACCAACATCTCGTCGAGTATACGCAACCGTTACGTAGACATTCTTGTAACTCCTTCTTTTAAAGAGCATCTATCTGTCTTCTGAATTATTTTCTCGTTCTTTGGAAGATAGTTGATGTAGACCGATTGCATGTGCAGTAAAACCTGTACTAAACGGAATCTAAAGGGACTAGAAAAATTTTCCGTTTTAGACAGGGCTAAATAGTATATGAGGATTTCCGATGGGACTAAATATTTTTTCCGTTTCTTACAGAGTCCGTTTTATACAGGTTTTACTGTACTTGCTTGATCAGCCCCGCTCTCGCCTCGATATCGCTTTTACATGATTTTACGTTTCATTTCTAAGATTATTTTTCTTCTCTTATGTTCTTGCAACATTTTCTTCGGGTCACTTTTGAAAGGGTTATTTTATTGAACCTTGAACAAAAAAAACCACAAATATTATGTTTGAACACAAGTGATCATATGCGACATCAAGATGCTAACGGAATGAGTGCTAACTCAACGACTGTTGTTGATGGCGCACGATCCGGGTCGCATATAGGCATACTGTACTCGAGCAGAGCACCATTGTAACTTTGGGGGGGCTTTGATTGGACAAGCGAATCTGACGTAACTATGCTTTGCTTGTTTGTTTACCTCTGACCACGCTCTGACTGATTCTTTCAGCTAGCGGTAGCGAAATGTTCTTTGTGTAATACGCTATGGCTATTCAGAATTCCAATCTTCCCCCTTCTTTTGTAAACGAAGTTGTTAAAATCGTTGAAGTTGAAACCATCGTTCGAAGTATTCTCTTATTATCGTATTCTCTGACTTTCTCAGAAACTCATGCAAACGAAATACTTAGTATGATTTCACTGTCTCATTAATGCAGCAACAGATAAAAAATATTACCAACTGCAATATTTGCAAATGGTTAAAAATAAAAAGTGCGTTTTAAATATTGTTTACATGGTTAAGATGAATAAAAATACAAAACAGTGAATAGCTATCAAGTTCTCTAACAGGAGTGCTGATCAAGATTTTCTAACAGGAGTTTAAAAAGTAAATTGAACCAACCTTTTATTATGACACTCGATTACGACTTATGAAAAATGATGGTTGTTAAAAAAAACTTGTCTTATTTCAGTAAAAAGTTGAAAATCGTATTTCAATGATTCGAGCAAAATTTAGTATTTTTTTAACCAACATAAACTAGTAAAAAAAAGTTATTAAAATTACATTAGAAATTATATTTAGAAAGAATTTTCAAAGCAGTTTAAGAAAGAGTATAAAGAAAAAAAATTAGAGGAAAAAACAAATCTAACGACATTAAATCAAGAAGAAGAAAGATTCCCCTTTTGAAAAAATATTCAGGCAATATCTTGGAGAAAAAAATTAGTATTTAGAGTTTTAAGAACTATAAACAAGATATATGTGTCTCACTGTTGATACGATATGCAGAAGAGTGACATCAGATTCGCGTGTCCAATCAGAGCCCTCCAAAGTTACAATGGTGCTCTGCTCGAGTACAGAATGCCTTATATGCATTCGGAACTTCTCCTCTCATCGACAACTCGTTATACGAAACGTCGCTCGTTAAGCGAGTCATATATTCTTTTCAATACATTTTCCTCGTTACGCGAATTACTCGTTATGAAATGTGCTCGTTTAGCGAGGTTGCACTGTAACTTGATATAAGTATACAAATCTGAGCAAATGGTCAATTCCATTGTCTCTGTATTTTGAGTATTGAATTTGCCTGTCTTTTAATAGAACCTCAATTTATTTTTTTCACAGGGAAAAAAAAGGAAATGGTGGATTTCAAGCTTATACCTTCCCTTGACTATCTTGCAGGTGTAAAGATTAGTCTAGCCATTCTTTATAACCCTCAAGTGTCAAATCTAGTTTTTGGCTCTAGTTGTCACTTCCCAGAAGTATTAGAAGAAGTTTATGGCATTCTTGATGATTTCAAATTGCCAGCGGAATGTTGCAAGAAGATTAAAATTATTGCAATGAATATGATACAAGAGTTAATAACATGGAGGAGTTACCATTCCAGTATTATCAATCCTTCTCAGATGTCGATGACTTATCTCTGTTGGACTACTCTCGGAGCTATAGATAAATTGAAGACCGCCCACAAGCTGTTAAGTGAACCTCATTTAGACATCGTGAGTCGTTTTCGGCTGGCATGCGAGTATTGTTTCTATTGTGATGCTTTTACCATTTCGGAAACCATGTCAGACGAAGAAGAACGAAGATCAAGCAATCACACAATATTAGGCCGTTGGATCCGTCATCATCATGAGAGACCCGTATGTTTGATATCATATATTACAGACACCTATCCTGAGATAGACGATAATGAGTTGCTAGAATCATTTATTACATGTATTGAATCTGAGATAGACGATTGCAGTGTACACGAGTTAAGTTTTCTTTTGGATAAAAAACCCGCAGAACATATGCGTATTCTACGAACCGCGGCTTTAAGCGAGCATATTACTCGGGATGTTCGCCTTTTTTGTTTTCAGCAGCTAGACCAAGGCACGCAAGAAGAGGTTATAGAAAAGTTTCCTGTTGAAGTACTTCTGTGCTTTTTGACGTGGCCTTTTCAAAGTTGTTTCTTAGACCTAGCAGATCGCATTTGGGATACTATTTCTCCAGAAGATTTTTGCACTATTATACGTCATTTCCTAACCATTATGAAAAGGTTCTTTTGGCAGAACTTTGAGCTTGTTGAGATTCTTCAACAGTTATGGCACCGAAGCCCTGTAAATTTTAAGGATCGTGCAAATCAAAGTTCTATTTCTGAACCGTTGAACATTTTGCTGAATTGTAAAAGCCTCGAGTCTCTTAACATCAATAGATTAGATGAAGCTTATACTAATAGCATGCGCTCACCCCGTGTCATGGTTCGAACATGTGTGCTTTATTTTGATTCGCGTCGTCAACAGAGCTAACTATATATTTTTAAAATTTTGTATAACGTCGAGTCAAACACGACTTGCTCTTAAATTGTCGGAAATCAGCTACTCATCTTCAGGTTGCGCACTATACTGCAGTTGCAAACGCCGTGTACATATAATTTCCGATGGCAATGTTTGTTCTATTTAATTAAGCGTTGAAGTTGAAATACGTTGACTGTATTTTATTTATACTGGTTTTTGATATAGTAAAAAAAAAAAATCCAATAAACATAAAATGGTTAAGTTTGCAACTTTTTCGCAGTAAATCTTTTTACAAATTACCGAATTCGTTTAGGAAGATGGTGCAATGCCATAAAATGTCTTTATGTGTATCCTTTGTCATAGTTTATCTAAAATTATATTTATGCATAGTATAAATACATGCATTAAGCTACATGTTATTATAAATTTGAATCTTGCATCCTTTGTTTGCTCGTAATTTGTCAGATTGACGCCAAGCATCCATTTAACCATGGAATTAAAAACATTTTTGATTATGTTCTTCGATTTTTTTCCATGTGTTGCCATATCTCGTTCTTGTACCATAAAATATTTAAACGCAATCCAAAAATTTCGGAAGCATCTTAGTAATGCACGCATAAAAAAACAACCTCTGAGAATAGTTTTTTCTTTAATATACTTTTTAAATTTGTCTAAGAATTCTGGCTATCTGCATTGAATTCATGTCGGCTGACGAAAGTCATTTATAGCTGTATTTCATTTTGCATTTTTTTTTTTTCCCTGACATACATCAATATTTTTAACTGATTACTTTACGATGGGATTTTCTAAAATAAGTAAGATCATTTGTAACGTGTGCTTAAGAACAACTAGAGAGCTTTATACATATAAATGAGACCAAACTATAGTTAGTAAAAATTGTATAAAATTCTTGGGAATTGAACTGTTTTGTTAAATTTTGAATAATTTGAATGAATTGTGTAATATTGTAAAAGTGAAACTGACTTCCTGTGAGAGTAAGAACTCACTCATTTTTCCTCTTGGGACAAAATGACACAGGATCATTCCAAACTGATTTGGAGGGGAAAAATTCTGATCGAGTTATGTATTCATAATGATAATTGTCAATTTGATACGTTCATCATTAGGAATGTAGCTATTGACGTTCAGTACAGGGTGATTCGAAAGGGCACAAACGAACTGGGTAACTGAAACATACCAAAGCAAATCATATTTTTCATAGGAATTTATGAGCGGAAACATCATGTCTGTGTTGCTTGATCTAAACCCAATTAGTCAACACGAGCCTCGTTATCAGTGTGGACAGGCGGGAGACATTGGGGAGCAGAGACTCGGTGAATTTTTATCTCCCACTTCTAGATAAAATTGGATGGTTAGTTGCATAAGAATCTTCCGCATTTTTTGCTTCTTTTTCCTGTTAAAAAGCCGGAAACGTATGACGGAGTTGAACATCAGTGCTGAAGTGGCAAGCCATTGTTTAGTGTACAGAGGTAGGGAATAGAAATAGACAATCAAAGATGTGCTTTTACCATCTTAGATTTTCAAAAAGGCATGCCCCCCCATGAATTGTTTGCACAGAATGTTGTGTGAAGCTCGATCTGTCATTCACTGCATTTGAATACGCTTCTATTTCTTTATAAATGTATTTTCTGAAGCATAATCTATAATGATTAATATTTTACTCACATGTCAGTACCCGGCATATGTGATGTTTAAACCTGCATGTTCCAATGCAAACCTGATCCGCTGTGACTTGCCTGACCTGACCTTTTAGTTTGTCGGAACCCTTTCGAATCGCCCTGGATAATTTATGACTATTGCTTTGTATATGTATTCATTTTTATCTTTTTAATTCAAGGTCCTTAATTAAAAGTGAGAATTTCTTAAACGTTGCCATATGATATTTTTGATTTGTTCAACTGTTAAGAACCAAATGGAATGTATTTGAATTTTGCTTGTTATATGAATATAAATTAAAAAATTATTGTGGAATGGTCTTTTCTTTTTCTTCTTTTGTCTTATGATTCTATGTGTTTAAAAATTCTACGTTGTGTTGCTGCCCAATAAGAAAACTAACAAAGTCGGCCAATTAGACGTCGAAGAACAGACGCGGGAAAAAGGAGACGCCCTGCATTATTTTGCCGTTGTTCATCGCATATTGAAACAAAGGGTGCCAATTTTCAGGAAATAGCAAATATAAAATAATAATAATAGTAAAAGATTCCTTTTTTAATATTTTCATAAGGGGTCATATACTTATTTATAAAACATTCCCAATGGAAAGACACATTTTTCTTAATAAATTTAAACTACATCAAAATTTATGCTGAATTGTCAAGTTTCATCGGTTTAGCATTTTTTGTTTCGAAATTATTAGCTAATCAAATTTTGAATATCTAAAAGTTAAAGAAAAATTTGGAATTTTTACTGAATAATATAACTATTGACATAGAATTTTTTTATGTGACAGTTTGAATTATTCTTAACATTTTACACTCTTACTTACTTATTTTAAAATAGTTTTGAGCACATGAAATATTTTATCAAAATTGATGTTTAAAAATTTTTGAATAGCCACACGTATAAGTTTTGACAATAATCGAAGCAGATAGCCATTTCATAAATCTATGCAAAATTGCAGCATATTCGCACGAGTTGTTTTGAAGTTACATTAAATTTTCTATTTTCGCTGTAAAACGAAATCATATATTTCAAAGACGTTTTCATTATTAAATATAATCATTACACCACTTTATTTTATAAAATTTAAATATATAAATGTTTAACAATTTAAATATATTAAAATTTTATAAATTAAAGTGGTGTACTATTTCATTTAAATCAATACATAAAGAATTGGATAATACCAATGCCCTATCGACTTATAAAGGAAACCCATAAAATAAATGAAAAGCAGTGAAAGTCGGAATTAATCTCAACAACTTATTAATGTTAATTCACGTACTAAGATTTCATTAAAACGAAGAATATTTTCTTTTATTCAATTGCTTCCACTCTCGGAAAAATGCCTATGTAAATACTTATAGCCCAGTATATTTAGGGTTTGAAATAGAAGTAATTCATAATTAGCTGTAAATTTGCGGATTAGTTCCTCTTCACGTGTAGAATGAATCCTGAAAAATCCTCTACTTTCTCATGTGAGCTTCAGTCCAAGGTGGCCGCCAAGCGCTTTTTGCTTTGTTTGGTATTTTTTCTCATATTTAATTTAAAAAGAAACATTTTTCAATTCTGGAAAAAAAAAACCCGTATTCTGTACAAGGATTACTGTTTTGATACAGGGTGTCCAGCGAATAAGACCCTGATTTCAAAATTAAATATCTCAGAAACAAATATCAATAGAAGAATGCGGTAGCAGTATGTTTATTAGCTAAACTAAAAATGTTACACAGAAATTTTGAAAATTTAGTTACAAAAACCGTTATCAGATGGCGCTGTACGCGGAAAAACTTGTTCTCTCCAAGCAGTCTAAAAAAAATGTCAAGTCAAGCAGTATTTGCAATCAGAACACAATGTTTTCAAATTGTTCACCGTTCGAAAAAATGAGGTGAAGTAAACGAAGAATGAAATTTGACTTCACATCCTTCAATGTCTCAACGGAAATGGAATTGCATGCCACACAAATCGCCGATTCAAGCTCATCCAGCGTAGAGGGATAGTTCTCATTGCGCCCCACAGAAAGTAGTCACAAGAAGTCGGATCAGGCGAATATGGAGGCCAATCAATTCCTGAGCCAGTAAATTTAGGATAATCCAACGCAATTACTCTTTTCCCGAAGCATTCATCAAGAAAGCGAAACACCTTTTCTGTACGATGTGGTTGAGCCCCATCTTGTATGAACCACTCGATTCTTGGTCGATCCTCCAACGCTAGCTGTGTGGTGACAAATTGTTCCAAAATTGTAATGTAACGTTCACTAGAGATCGTTTCTCGCATGAAAAATGGGCCGATAATGCCTCTGCTGCATACCGCAACCCAAGCAGTAACTTTAGGCGAATGCATTGTTTTCTCTTCACACAAATGAGGATTTTCGAAACCCCAAAATCTCCAGTTTTGTTTATTCACGAATCTATTCAAGTGGAAATGTGCTTCGTCTGTGAACCAGATGCAACCATCATCAAATCCTTCATTATCAATCATTGTGAGAATCTCGTTCGCAAAGTCGAACCTTTGTCACACAACCTTTATGGGTATGGCCTGATGACTTTGGATTTTGTATGGAAACATCCGTAGGCTGTTTCTCAATATTTTTTGCATACTTGAACACTTCAAACCAGTCTCTGAAGCAATTCTTCGGACAGTATTCCTTAGGTTTTGCCGAACAATTCCAGAAACTTTGGCGACATTTTCAGGAGTGACTACAGTTTGCCTGGGTCCAACATTTCCCACTCGATTATCCACGCTGCCTGTCCGTTCGAATTTGGCGAAGAGCCCTTGCGAATGGTTTTTGCATCGGGTCCTTTTAGAATATTAAATCGTTTTTGGAAACTGCGCCTTGTTGCCGTAGGACTGCGTTCTAATCTGTGATATTCCAGTACCAGAAAAACAAGTTGTTCAATGGAATACATGATTTCAACCTCTACGCTAACCTCCATTCACGATTCAGCGGTCGAACTGATCACTCTGGACTTGGAAGCACAATTTATAGTGTTGCGATTACAGCGCCATCTGTCAAAGGTTTTTTAAACTAAATTTTCGGAATTTCCGTATAACATTTTTACAGCTTAGCTAATAAACATACCGTTTACCACATTCTTCTATTGATATTTGTTTCTGGGATATTTAATTTTGAAATTAGGGTCTTATTCGCTGGACACCCTGTATATACCATAAAATCAAATATATATATGAGAGTTTATTAAGTTTTTTGACATCGAAACCTGAAATTTCTGTGTTCTAAGTTTGTAGCAGAGCTCATAAGTTGAAAACATTAATTAATCGAGAAATTGCTGTTTGTAAAGATATTTTGTCTCTTGTAAGGAACTTCGAAACGTAAATTTTAAAAAATTATTCACTAAAAATAGCTGAGATATTTCACTATTTCTGGTGTAATGCGGCAGGTTTTCTAGCTTCGGAGTGATAAGTTATTAGTGCATGTGCCTGTTAAACCTTGGAAAAAAAAGCAAAAATATGACTGCAATTCTTAATAACCGTTATAAGCTGAGCAAGAGAGAGAAAGACATGTAAAGAAAAGTTATGTGCGTTTTTAATTTTAAAAAATGAAATAAAAAACAAAGCGTATTTTGCAGTACTTTATTTATTGCCATAAAAAAACTTAAATGATGATAAGATGTAATACAATAATAGTAATGATACAAGAATCAAAACAAAATTTAGTTTACAGTTCATAAATCAAAAAATATAAACCAGTCATTCATCATCATCATTTTTGAAACCACTAGTAAGAGTTGCTGAATTTTTACCTGTCTCTCTTAAACAAAGACTTTGCACAGTGAAGGTCTGCTTTCTTCCACTAGCATATTGCGTCACAGTCCCTTGTCAAAGTTATGTTGCAGTTTCAAGATATTAATTGTAGAAACTCTTCAGAAGCTGCGGGAAGCGTTGAAGGCACTGCGTTCAACCATCCTTCATGGGCCATCCCCATTCAGTAGGATACAGGTTATTCCTCAGCCATTGTTGGACGCATATTGACGGATCCTGTATAGTAGGGAATCAGGTCGCTTCTCATTGTCTCTCAGCGTCACGTGACTTGTCTTGTTTCTAAATGACAACGTGAAATTAAACATTACTTACCAATGCTGAAGGTTCGTCCTTTTTTTGTTTTATTCTAAAACTAGCAGTACGCGCACGGCGATGCCCGTGGAATCAGAACTTCAACAAAATTTTAAAAAATCGCCCACAATGACACGAAAAAGTTTTCAAAACAAAAGATACACATTATAGATTTTCCGACTTATTTTTCCGCGATAATAACATGTAGAAAAACGGTACAGAGTACATTAATCCAAAATAATATAAAAAATTGTTGCCCGTGGAATCAGGACTTCAACAAAATCAAAAAAAAAAAAATTCTTAGAACATAACAAAAAGCTCCGTCACGTGACCCTTCATCCAATCAAATTGAAAGCTGCGTTCCGAAAGACTGTCGCTGAAGAAATTTCGCTCGACAAAAATAACTTTCATCTGCCCAGGAATAATTTAATTTAAAAAAAACGGGAAAAGATATTTTAACCGTTCTTGTTTTAAATCGGAGAGAACCGTTCTAGTTATAAGCTGAAAAAAATTGAAAATAATAGTGTTATTAGAAAGTCGGATGCAACAAATTTAAAAACAAAACCAACATTTAGATGGTGAAACTGACTATTTTTTAAAAAATTCTCAAAATTCAGTAAATTACGTTAGAAATTCAAAACTAACTTCATTAGAACGGAAATCGCGTGCTCTTTCCGATGGTCTATCTATTTTTGTCGTACAATTATTCGAAACCATTCTATTGAGAAATTAGTGCGAAAAATCAGCCAAAACAACACAAAACATTAAATAAAAAGATTTCTAGATTAAAATTTAAAATTTCGGCTTCTAGGTGCATTCAGTCACCATTACGACTACCTGTGTGCCAAATTTCATGGCTGTAAGTGCGATAGATTCGTCTGGACATCGCAGACAAACACACACGCACACAAACTTTGCCTTTTATAAGTATAGATTGTGTTCCCAATTTTCTTGAGAAGCATCTAAATAATCATAATTGGAAGGCAGTGTTGATTTCTCCAAGATGCGATAGCGGAAGACAAAATAAATTAAAATCCCACCTAAGCGCGGTGCTATGACAACCTTAGGAAGCAAGTCAAATCACGTGACGCTGAGAGCCAATGAGAAGCGACCTCATTCCCTACTATGTAGGATCCGTAAATATGCTTGTTGGACCAGCGGCGGACCTACATAAAATGGCGCCACCCACCTTTTCTTAAAACTGCAATCCACATACCCCGTCAAACACTTTATGCCAGGAAGTGCTAAGATTGAAATTAAAATTATACTCAAATAATAATAGATAACACGTTTTTGAACAATTATGATATAGCCGTCTTCGGCAGCCAGCTGGTTCACCCATCAAATTAATTGTATTAATTTCGTTATGTCAAACAACTTTCATAGTAACACACAGAGGAAGAAACTGTTGCACACATAAGCTGTCTGTAACATATCTAAAAAGGTTAATTTCTTGGCGGTGAAAATATGTCTGATATATATGTAGCGATTTTTTAGCCATTAAAGTCGCACATGATTCTGATGGTTAGTACATTAATTGTATTTATTAAGTGATTAGAAATTTTATATTTATTTAGTTACAACGCGTAAATAAATAGCATAAATTAATAACTATAGATATTTTAGCTCTTAAAATAAGGAGAATTGAGATTTTTCTTATGAAATAACACATTTAAAAATATATTTAGCATTAGAAGTTATGGAAATCTCCGAAGAAGTTCATATACACTTAATAAATATCGTATAATAAATCGAAATCAGAAAAAAAATTACCTTATTAAAATCAAACTAAGAGCGAAAGACTTCATAGTTTAAAAATAAAGTAAACTTTTTGTTTAAAAAGTTATCCGAGATATAACGATCTTTTTAAACAAAAGAAAAGCAAAATTTCGACAGTAAAAACTACTGACATAAATTATATTTAAACATATTTTTAAAAATTTTACAACTAAATTTATAAAATTGAAAGGATAATTTTTGGCATTTTAAGATGGGGTAAATTTTTTTGAGGTAATATTTTCATAAGTTATCAAAAACTATCGGAATTTAGCTTACTTGTTAATTTATTAAAATTCTAACCAAAGTTCCGAAAAAAATCGCTTCGATGTACACATTCTCACCCTCCAAAATGTATCTTGTCCAAATTTGGTAACTTACAGCCAAACGGCCAGCCATGTAAAATGAGTAGAGATAACTGTGCACCGAGACGGCTCTTTCATCTAAAAGCTGTCGTAGGGACATATCGCAAAAAGAGTTTTAAAAAGTTATGAAATAGTTTCCAATTTGTAAATGAAATTGTGTTAAATTCACCAGAAAATTTCATACATTATTATTTTAACCACTTAAAAAAGGCATAAATAAGAAATTCAAACAATTGTTTCTATGAAAATTTTAATACTTAAGATAAATATAACTCAAATATACATTCCATTTATCTCGTATTTAAAACTTAAGATAAAATGTATGCAAATAACTTAATCCACTGAAAAATTTCCACATATACGAATAATAATAATAATTGTATACATTACTTTTTATTCCTAGAAGCTCTAAATATTGACGACTTGAAATGGAATGGATTCCCTTTACCAAAAAAGTAGAAATATTTCTTTTCATGCTCTTTGAAAGTAGGATGAGTAATTTAATCTAATTATTTGTCACGAACTTCGGGAGAAGCCGAAAACCAATCGATATGAATACGGAGCCAACCATACCGTGAGAAGCCTCTAAAAACCGTGTAAAGTTAACAATTACTATTGTCTTCCCTTAACTAAAACGACTTGAGGGTGGTCAAGTATACCCCCTCTCCCCACCGAGACTCAAATCTTTGAAAAGGACCTTAATGAAGTTTCGCAGAATAGGGTTTGATCAACAGATCTTTGTAATACAAAGCTGTTTACTTTTTTGTTTTGAGAAAACTAGCGGGAGTCGATTCTCAGGTGGTAAAAAGGACTGCAACCTTTACGTTTTCCCATACTTGATTGGAACCACTTTGAGTCTCTAAGAATCTGGGAAATAAGAGTTAAAAAAAACTTTCTCTTATATGTAACTAATTGAGTCCTCAACTTTGCACCCCCTAGTAATGGCGCCCAGAACACCTACCCCACCCTAGTTACGCCACTGCGTTGGACTTGAAGATAAACACAAAGTGAATGCTGTGAAGCTGCTGCACTTGTTGATGGAAGTGTCAGGTTAAATTTTGAAGTGTGTTTTAGTTACTTCCTTATTGTAGCGGATGCATCGTAGGTCATCTAGAGCAGCGGTTCCTAACCTTTTTGGTTCTGCGGACCACCTTTTGGGTAAAAAATATTTTGAGGCCCACTACCTAAATATACAAGTAAAAAATATACAAACAAATACACATCTAGTTAAGTTATAGTAACGCCCCGTCCTGAAGCCGCACGAGGGCTATTTTAGAAGCGACCTCGTAATTGTGAACTGCGATCAGATGACGAGGACGACACATGAGTTAGAACCACCTCTCCAAACTTCAGCACCACACCAACGGGAGGACGTTTGGACCTCTCTCATGATTTGACGTGCAACAGGCCCCACATACACGGTGGATCTTCAGTGAAATCGGGTTTCGAGCCTGGAGCCGAAACTCTGACCGTACCACTAGGTCACCGCGGCCATATAAATATATAAAAATGCATAAACACATATAATACATATATATAATATGTAGAGAGAGAGACCCTTGGCTCTCTCTATATATGTTTATATATATGAAGAGTCTATATAAAAATAAACACTTCGACCCTTGACTAGCGTTCCGAGGCCCATAGGTTGGGAACCGCTGATCTAGAGAATTAATTTGTTTTCCTCCAAAAAGGTGTTTCAGAACTACTTCTCCAATTTCAATTACCTTTTGAGGACAAGTTGAGGAATGTTGAACTGTGAGATTCAAGAACATAGCTCTTGATTTTCCTTTATCAGATTGAAAGTTGTAGATTTTCTCGTTCTGAATGTTGCAGATGTGGTGTCACATCCAGTGGCTGCGTGCAGAAAGAGAAGGGCATCCTTTATTGACCCAATAGCTTCTTGTGTTTTGGTTGTGTTGTAGCATTTTTCTATTACACACCGTAATAATCAACCATTCACAAAGCATAATTATTAACCTGAGGAAGCAAAATTCTGTAACTTTTTTTAATTCCTTATATTTTCTTGTTTCTGCCATTACCAACTTCTACAACAGGTTGAGAACATCTGTTTTCAGTAATGGTTGATAGGTGATAAGATAATATAAGATAGTACAATGAAGACTAATTTTATTTTGGTCACGAATAATTCTAACTTAAATTGCAATTATTAAACATTATTTAGCTTATTATGAAGTACATATTTAAGCTTACTTTAACATATAAATGAATAAAAATCTCAACAGACGATTGTCTTGCCATAAATGGAAAAAGGGAATTAAGACATAGCTAAAAATTATACATACATAACCCACGCCGAACGACTCAAAAATTATATGTCTCAAAATAATGTAATAAATCTATCTACAAAGTAATTTTATTTGAAAAAAATCAAAAATAAAATAGCTGGAGAAAAAAGCCCCCACTGGACCTAAAAAGACTGGCGAAGCATTTGCAATAAGCTGCATTTTATTGCACTAAAGATTTTATATAGTAATAATCAAATTAAATTTTATATCATTTTTAATAGAAGAAAAAGGAACAGCATCGCGAATATGATTTGAAAAATGGTTAGGAAATACACTACTGGTCAAAAGTATTGCAAGATTTTTAAAATTTGAAACCTTTGGAGTTACTTTCAATACAATAGTTCAAAATGAGTAGTGGAGAATCGTGGGACATACCATCGTGGGAACTCACAATTTACAGTGAAGATTTTTTCACTGGTACATTTAGGAGACCGTCCACAAAAGAAAAAGTTTCTTTGTTGTCGTAGCAATGATGGGGAAGGGGAAATGGAGTACGAAGGTCTACAAGATTCTTGCCAGGTGGTTCAAACCTAAGGAGAGAATAATTATTTAAATTTTAAAAAAAATGTTTAAATATACCACGTTTTTAAAACGGACTAAAAAGTAAAAAATAATTTCTTCTAGCCCCATACAGATTTGAAACGATAAACGTGGGGCGCGTGCAATAGATAATTGATGCATAAATAGTTTATTTAAGTAATTAAAAATTTTATTGCAATGCAAATTATATGAACTGTTGTGTGAGTTTTCTGAACGACAGCTGCTCCCTACACTTCTTGCTATTAAATATTGCATGCGCCCCACGTTTTTCGTTTTAAATCTGTATGAGTTTATCAGTCTGTATGGGGCTAGAAGAAATTATTTTTTACTTTTTAGTCCGTTTTAAAAACGTGGTATATTAAAAAAAAATTTATTTAAATAATTATTTTCTGCTTTTTAGTCTTGTGTGTGTGAAATTTTGCAATCGACTTTAAACATCTTGATGAGATTATGACAAAGACATGTGGAAAATTTCAGGTTTATTTTCAGTGTCTATTCATCTGATCATAAATAGAAAATTATTATACCTACCCACAAATAATACATCAATCTGTATAATTGTTATTTTCATGAAAAATAAAATAAAGAAGCAAGCAAAATTAATTTTATAAGATTTTTATTTCAATATTAAAACCAAATTATTGCCAGATACTTCTTAGTTAGCAATTTTAAATATATGACTCACTAATGCGATGTTCCCCCACTTCTCCCTGCGGAATTTCTTGGAATCCACTTCTACAAACTCAAGATTCCCCTTTCCCCAAGCGGTATGCAAAGACGAAAGCCCCCTTTGGACTCTTCATCCTTCATCCAAGCAATCGCTATGTACGAGTGACGCCTGGACAGCGCCATCTATCGAAGCTCTGGGTCGGTACAACACAAAATATTAAATAAAAAAATAACAGACACACAAAACAAACAGACAAGAAAGCGAGTTAATACTGCATTGTCATCTAGTTCTGAGCTATGTTTAAAGTTTTAAGTCTCCAGCTCATCGGGAAGTTAGCTTAAAATCGATTGCAAAATTTGTACCGAACAGACAGACAGACAAGAAAGCGAGTTAATAAAAATGTGGTAAAAAGAAGAAGGTGTTTCACTGCTGGTCAAAAAGGGTCAGAGGATTAACGAAAATCAACGAAAGATGCTTCCGCGAAAAACTCTTATTAAATTGAAAATGTTATAAGCACTTGGACTTGAAAATATTTTTATCCCGAACAATGCCGGGTATATCAGCTAGTATATATCTATACTTATAAAAGGCAATGTTTGTGTGCGTGTGTGTGTGTTTGTCTGCGATGTCCAGACGAATCTATCGCACTTACAACCATGAAATTTGGCACACAGATAGTCGTAATGGTGACTGAGTGCACCTCGAAGCCGAAATTTTAAATTTTAATCTAGAATTTTTTTTATTTAATGTTTTGTGTTGTTTTGGTTGATTTTTCGCACTAATTTCTCATTAGAATGGTTTCAAATAATTGTACGACAAAAATAGATAGACCATCGGAAAGAGCACGCGATTTCCGTTCTAATGAAGTTAGTTTTGAATTTCTATCTTAAATTACTGAATTTTGAGAATTTTTTAAAAATCAGTCAGTTTTGCACCTAAATGTTGGTTCTGTTTTTAAATTTGTTGCATCCGACTTTCTAATAACACTATTATTTTCAATTTTTTTCAGCTTATAACTGCAACGGTTCTGTCGGATTTAAAACGAGAATGGTTAAAATATCTTTTTTAGTTTTTTTAAAATTAATTTTTTCCTGATAGTTGAACGATATGTTTCCTCTAGCGAAGCTTCCGCCCACGACAGTCTCCGGAACGTTGCGGGCAATTTCATTGGCTGAAGGGCCAGGGTGACGTCATTACTTTCGCGTTCTGCGAGGAGATGATGTATTTACTCCATGACTTCGATTATTATTTTTAAGCGTATCTTAACTTATTTCTTTGGCTTTGATACTTTGCTCGCGGTGTAATAAATATCACATTGTAATTTTTTAACATTATTTGGATTTAACGGTACTCGGTCGAGAGGAAAAGGAGGCGGACCAACTCAATAATATATATTATTTCTGTTTTGATTTAGTTTTTAAAACTTTCATTTATGCAATTGTATGTGGGCTTTTTTTTATTTTGTTGAAGTCCTGATTCCACGGGCATCGCCGTGCGCGTACTGCTAGTATGATATAAAAGGCAAATACCATGACTCACTCATCACGAAATCTCCCAAATCACTGGGACTAGAATCTTGAAATTTGGCAGGCGATTGCTTCTTGGGAAGTAGGTGCTCACTAAGAAATCATTTTTCGAAATTTTAAATTATTTAAAAATTACTTTAAATTTTAACGTTTTTCCGGTTTAACTTCGAATCCTATTATCGCAAAAAAACCATTTTTATATCATATTTAAGATAAAAAAAATGGCTTTTCAATTACACCAACCTTATTTCCATGCGACATTTTATTCAATTTTAATTAATGTTTCAAAACATGAATTGTAACAATGTTCTTATTGTTGTAAAGAAAATTCAAACCATCTCATTATTTCAGCAAATCTTTTTTTCACGCGCTTTTGCAATTGTTACGGTTGTGATAGTATAAATTGTTTTCTAGGGAAATTAACTCCAAAGCTGAATTTTCACTTTAGTATTCATTGCATTTCTGAAATATTGTATCGCACCTGCTTCAAAGTAATATTTTTATAAAGCGTGGCAACAGATATTTGATTTCAGGTTTGTTTTTATTGTGTGTGATGTAGACTGAAATGATTTCCATCCTTTCTTCAAGCATTTAATATCATGCTTTCCTGCCATTTTAAAATTATTTGGCATGAAAACGCTTTAAAATTTTTGTATATTGCATTATAGGTAATGTTTTATTAAAATTTTGGTTAGGCTTGCCGCCAAACTTGAATTTCCTCAAGTGATAACTCATCAAATTTGATATTAGAAACTAGAAATTACAGCCTGAAACTAGGAATTAAAAAAGGGCAATAGTGTTCGGGAAAACTAATTTTTAAATTTTATTGTCTACCTCCTATACTCCCGGGTCTTTTAGACGTCTATGAATTTTTTGACGTCTCACTTTTTGTACCAACTGGCTCACACGGGCGTCCAGCATGTTCGGCTTCAGCGTTAATCATTCTACCGATGAGTGATAGATGAACTGAGTGAAAGTTATTTGAAACTCAGTTTGTAAGTTTCGTTAGCTGCGATGCATCACACAGAATTGTATCGCTGGCATTTTAAAATCTACGTCTTAAAATATTTTACTATCTGTCAGATACAATAAAATATTCGGTTTTTTTTGTTCATCTTTCCTGAGTTATCGCGGCTGAAACTGAGACGGGTAATGTTAAAATTAATATAAAATACAAAAATAAAAACTAATTTAAACGGGCGAACCAGCTGGTCGTCGAAGGCGGCTAGTATTAAATATATTGAGCGATACATTTTTTGTCTTCTGTGGACCTTATCATCTCTTGTCTTCGAATTTATTTGCTTAAAAGATCTGTCCACTTCAATAACATAATATGACTTAACTATGGACTGCAGTCAAAACACTATATCCCAAAATGGAAAATTTTTTAATAAAATATAAAATGATGAATATAAACAAAAAATTTCTTGACACGAAATTCAGACCCGTGGGGGAGGGTGTCCCATTTTGAAAGCAGGAGGAGGAATAGGCGTAGTACCCCTAATGCGGGACATTCACCAATGTTCCACTCCACTTTTTTTAGAACACACTGTGCCAAAACGTTTCCTCAATGTGAAATCCCGATGATAATTGGCGTAGACAGAGGCAGAGTTTAGAATTCCAACGTTGTTGGGATTTATATTCATCCCATTCGACCATAAAAGTGAAATATGATCCTTCGAGGCGGGAGATATAAATCATCCGTGTACGGGAGGAGCGTTGGAAGGCGGAATGTGCGTGGCAGTCAGACTGGATAAATCAGAGCGGGGAAAGGGAGAGTGCTGCCACCAAAAAGCGAAAATCTCCCGTGTGGAGGAGAGGATGGAATCGGTCGGTAGTTCGTTTTGGAGCGTCCGTGAATGACCCACCTAAATCGATCCACTTGAATGAGTGAAACCGGTTGTTGATCTAAATGAAATAGAGCAGTGTTGTCGTGAATGGCAGCTTAAGAGTTCGGATGACCGCTTGCATGGAGCCTCCGTGAATGATGGCCCACCTAAATGGATAGGCTTAAAATTGGAACGGAGTGTTATCACGCCATGTAGCTTGGAGTGGTCTCACCATGAATATCAAACTTAAGGAAAGTTTTAGTGACTAATAAAAAAGTTTAATTTTTTTAGCAATTAAAATTATACTAACATATAAAATTATTCGCCGTGCTGACAAATAGGGGTCATTCCATGTCAAATCAACACAGTTTTTGAACAAAATTTACCTCACCATATCAGATTTCATGAAATTTGGCAGAGATGTAGACTTGGAAAAATACCAAATTTCATTCAAGATATGTGGACTCCTTTTTGAATTACAGCAATTTAAATTTTCAAAAATTTGCCCAAAAACTGCAAACGGAAATTTTTTTGTATTGCTTTAGGAGCTCTCCTAATTGAATTGGAGAGCTGGGACATGTGTCATTTTACAGCATTTTTCATGCCCTTTCCAATGGTATACAACATACTATAGGTTAGTTTACAAAAGTTTTTGTCAAAATTTAAATTAAAATTTTAAATTTTCCAAAAAGTGCATATTTTAAAATTTTCAAATTAATTCCATGAATAGTTTGTATTGTTGTGAATTACCTGGCAAAATATAAATTTGGGATGGTAATGGGTTAATAGTTAAAAAATTTTTAAACTGAACCTTTTTTTTCATCAATCCCTGTATTGAGCTGAATAATACAAGAAAGCTAATATTTACACTTCCGTGAAAATAAATATGAATGCTAACCTGAAGGAAGAACACAATAATTAGTCTAAAATAATTAAATCGTACATATTTGTACTTTGGCGCAGTATTTATTAGCTCGCACTTTAACAATAAACAGATAAAATAATGGCCTTAAAGGTAAAAACACAAATCAAAACAAATAAAATTAAAATAAGATATAAACAAAGTTGAGCGTGCTAATGCTTCAAGCAACCAAGAAAACAATGAAAATACAAAAAACACCTAACATAATGAATGAAATTCTTAAGAAATTAAGATTGAACAAGGAAGAAGCATTTTTCTGACAGCACATGGAAGAAAAGTTCATCTGGTGGATTCTTTAAACTGCTCCTTCCTTGTTCAATCTTAATTTCTTAAGAATTTCATTCATTCTATTAGGTGTTTTTCATACTTTAAAGAAGCTTACAAACATTTTAAAGACAAGTTTCCGTTCATAAAAATAGGTTGCCGAGTTGAGACCGTTAGCTGGTCAAAGTAGCATACACTCTGTTTGTGTATGTCAAATTGATTATAGACAATGCTAAAATGAATACTGTAACAAATGGCAACATAAAAAATTACAAACAATGCCTAGCAAAAGTACTTTTTAACTGATCAACGATTTATTGCAACATATGGGACACTGTGTTTACTGTCCAAGTGAAACTGAGATAGGTACAATTTTGAAAGAATCCTTTGCTGAAAATTTGATTGAACAAGTTACACCAGTGGGTTTCAGTTGGCCAAAGACAAGTTTCCTAGAGATCCTTTCCTTTCTAAAAATCTTGGAGAAAATCTTCAGAAAAATTTATTCTGCAGCAAGTTGTCTTCTTTGGTTCAGCACAACTTCATTGCCAAACAACAGGGAGCATTTTAATTACAGAAAAGGATATCTCAAAGAATCGGAGGTTGTCACCTGTGATTTTTCTGAAAAAAATAATAGCATAGCAAGATGAAGCACAGAGGTATCACTGGACAAGCCAACAGGTCAAAATCCATCCTTTTGTAAAATATTTCAAACAGGAAAACGAAGTTGAACATGTTAGTTACGTAGTTGTTTCCGATTGCCTAGAGCACAACACAGTTGCTGTGTTTACACCTTAAAAAAAAACCTCTTATCCTTTCCGACATCCAAATTTCAAAAACTTCCAAACAAGATTTTTTTATTTTTCAGATGAGTCTGCCACCCAATACAAAAATAAGAAAAACTTTTTGAAATTCTGCTTTCATGAGGAAGATTTGAAAGTGAAAGGAGAGTGTTATTTTTTGGTCACAGAACATGGAAAAGGGTCTTGCGAAGGAATAGGGGACTCAATGAAAAGACTGGCACCTTGTGCTAGTTTGCAAAGACCATATAAAAATCAAACTCGAACCCCACAACAACTTTTTGAGTGGGCTGTAGAAAATATTACCTAGGTAGATTTTGCCTACTAAACCGAAGAGGATTCTGAATCAGAATTGTTCTTGAACAGTCACTTTCATCAAGCAATGGCTATCCGAGGCGCAAAGCAATATCATGCATTCATTCTCAAAACTACACCAACATTATTGGTGATATACTTTTTATATGATTTGCAGGATTGGGAAAAAGAAGTGTCAAAATATCCAAATAAACTGAAATTAGAAGACATATCAGGCTACATCACCACTGTCTATGAAGGAAACTGGTGGCTCGGCTATGTTTTGCAGAAAAATGAAGAATTTGATTAAGTAAAAATAACTTTTCTTCATAAAAAGCTAATAAGTATTGTGCCAAAGTACAAAAACATATACGATTTAATTATTTTAGACGCATTACTGTATTCTTTCTTCAGGTTAGCATTCTTATTTATTTTCATGGAAGTGGAAATATTATCTTTCTTGTATTATTCAGTTCAATACAGGGAATTAATGAAAAACAAGCTTCAGTTTTAAATTTTTTTAACTATTAACCCATTGTCATCCCAAATTTATATTTTGCCAGGTGATTTACAACAATATAAACTATTCATGGAATTAATTTAAAAATTTTAAAATAATGCACTTTTTGAAAAATTTTAATTTAAATTTTGATAAAAAATTTTGTATACTAACCTATAGTATGTTGTATACCATTGGAAAGAGCATGAAAATTGCTGTAAATTGACACCTGTCTCATCTCTCCAGCTCAATTAGGAGAGCTCCTAGAGCAATTCAAAAATTTTCCGTTTGCGGTTTTTGGGCAAATTTTTGAAAATTTATATTGCTGTAATTCAAAAAGGAGTCCACATATCTTGATGGAATTTGGTATTTTTCCAAGTCTATATCAATAGTACATTTGTGCCAAATTTCATGAAAATCAGAGATAGTGAGGTTTATGAGTGTGTTGATTTGACATGGAATGACCCATAGTGCTATTTTCCCAGGGCCGAATTCTGAAGTAGGCAACCACCTAGTAGCCCCGCAACTCAAGATTTCATTTCAATATTTGCACGGTAAAGGCGCTTGCTCAAATTTATTCAAATTAACCCTTAAAAACTCCAGAGTTGCCTTTAAGCAACATACTCAATTTTGTCTTCTAAAACCTTAATGCTTGTTGTTGCCAATAGGATACACACTGAAAATGTTACTAAATCAATTTACAACATATATATTAGGGTGGATCGCTCTTCTATGGAGAAAAAAAATTATTATTACTCAAAACCTACCTATGCGGAAAAGATGTTCTATGGTATGGAGATTAAGAGAAAAATAATAAAAAAAATTTTAATTCAAAATTTAATACTGCCGCAAGGGGGTTGAATTTTCGAGAAAAAAAAAATGGGAAAATGCTGAATTTTGATTATACGATTTAAAATAAAATGTTATTAATCAAAACCTACTTATGTGGAAAAGATGTTCTGTGGTATGGAGATTAAGAGAAAAATAATTAAAAAAATTAAATTCTAAATTTAATATTACCGAAAGGGGGGTGAATTTTCAAAAAAAAAAATGGAAAAATACTTAATCTTGATTATTGATTATACGATTTTAGATTCGAAATAATTGTTTTATTTGCAATATAAATAACCAAAAGTTAATGAGTAGTGAGTAGTATAATGTACATTGCAACATTTTATGACTCAGCTGCCCCTCCTCACACCGTCAAATCAGTCCGGTTAAACAACTAGAGCAGTAGCCAATGACTTTGTGCGTGCTTTCAGAATTCTTCGAAGGGCTAATTCCCTTATGTGATTTCTGTCGTCAGATAGCATTGAAATTAGGACATTTTCTGGATGGCCAAAAAATCCGTTTCTTTTAATAACAGGGTCTATGACATCCTTCAAATCATTCGAGAAATAACGCTATAGAACGATTGATTGATGCAAATGCTGTGCCTCATAGATTAATTATGGTTTCGTTTTGATCTTGAGCCACATAGACGCACAGACTTTTGCGATGAATGTCGTTAATGTCAATAAAGCCTCGGATGAATTTTCGTGAGCTACATTGAACCTGAGAATTTTGTTCGCGATTCTAAGCCACCTTGAGTGGCAAACTTTTCCAGGATTTATCTTCGACAGACTTTCTCTGCAATGTCAGCAGTTCATGACTTCACAAATTTCCATAAAGTACAGTTGATCAATACTTAAGTCTTTCCTGTTAGTCACTTCACATAGCGTGTATTCTATTGGCGTGGAAACTACAGATAGCTTCTCGCATCCGGCCAACGATTTTCTTATTTCGCCAGTCAGGCTTCTGGGCCCAGTTGTGGTTCTATTCACGTGCGCGAAAAGATGACGATGATGGAAGCTCGTTGGCTTGCAACTGGCACACAAACCATTGTAGTGGACGATTCAGGATCAGTTCCATGTTACGTATAATACCTCCTTTGACACCTGTGTTGACAGATGTTCCGTCGCAGCCAACTTTGTTACATCTATGTCATTGTCAACGCATGACAAAAAAACTATATATGTTATTTCCAATAATTTGCGCTCTTCCGAAATTTACAGACACGTGGCCGATGTACTCGGAGCCAGGTTCTTTTACCAAGCTTATGTGTTCTTCTATTATGACTTTTCTTCTGTTGTCTTCCATTGATAGAGTCCTGTCTTTTCGCCCATCGAAGTATAAATATATATGGCAGCCTGTGTGCTGATAAAAAAATAAAAATAAATTGATGTTTTTCACTTGAAGTTGCATCTTTTTTGTTTTGTTCGTACACTTGAGAATACCATATTTTATTGTAAAATGTTGAAGGAAATTTCTTATCCGTATTATTAGTTATTAAAATTCATCTGTGTTTAATATTATAGAATTTTATCAAGGAATTTTTTTTCTGAAATAGAGCCCAGTGTTATCAGTTGGTAACAAACTGTTTTTTAGCCATAAACCATATGTATAAGCTTGCAATGGGTTGTGTCTCTCACACCAGATGGCGCTGACCTTGTTTACTGTTGTTGTTTTTCCCTTCTTGTACATATGTAAATAAATGGGTTTCTCTTCTGCCTACTAAGGATGTGGTAGTGTGTTTTTCTTCCCTCCTCTTATTTAGAATGTAGCATAACTTCCCTTGTACCAGGGTCGGACCTTTAGATTAGATAATGTTGTTTTTCAGTCGCAACATGTTACTTATGTTTCTGCTCTCCTACATCCATCACCATAATTAAAACAAAATAGGATTTTTTTAAAGTATTTTTCCCATGTTTTATTCAAGAAATGAAAGTCAATAAATATTTTTAATAAGTGGGGTTTGGGGGGTTCATTTAAATTAGTGAAATGATGAGGAGACTTCAGTTAAAACAATTACGATTTATTTAACAATTAAAAGGCAAGTTTTACAGAGGGAAAGTATTTACAAAAGAGAGAATTTAACATAAAGTTTGGGCAAGTACATTGCGATATGGTTACGGAACTTGAGTCAGCGATACTTAACGATAGACGGTCATCAGGGTAGTTAAATCATAAAGAGACTAATTGACAGGTTTTTAACGGTAACCTCAATTACACCGTTTCGAGAGGAAGAGAAAAGACACCAGCGATGAATGCTTTTAATGGAGCACACGAACTCGACGGTTCCGAAACATAACACGTAGTACCCATAACCCTGGCTGAAAAACTGAGGTGAACATAGTTAATTAAAATTTCCTGGAAGGAAGATTAAGATTAGTGCTGAAAGGGAAGTTATTATTAATTAAGTCCTATTAGATGTCTCATTTACTCGCGAAGAGGAAAGAGGAGTTAGTACATTACCAATCGTTGCCATTTTTCTACACTGCGCAGTAGCGCTGGCGGCAAAACTTTTAAGACATGCTCAGTTAAGAAGAGGGAAGAAAAATCTGCGCAGTTAAAATCACTCCGGTGCTGGTTTTATTGGACTATGAGGGCGCTGATCGAAAACGTATCGTGAATGGTACCTCTGTCGCCATCTATGGTGTAAGCTCTGATTCAGTTTTACAATTCTGTTTTTTAAATTTCGGTTTCTGATAGGGTAAACTCTACATATATGTATGATATATGTAGCATAAATATGCATATTTGAGCAGCTGTTCAATTCCTTTGTCTCTGTATTCCAGTCTTTTAATAGAGCTTCAATTTATTTTTTCACAGGGAAAGAAAAAGGAACTGATGGATTTCGAGCGTATACCTTCCCTTCAATGTCTCAGCGGAGTGAAGATTGCTCTTGCCGTCATTTATCACCCGGATGTTGTTACAAGTCTAGAGCAACATTGCCCTCTTTTCCACCCTGCAAGATTAAGAGTAGTTCTACTCCTTATTGGTGATAAAATATCAAAGTTAACATTACCAAAGAAATGTTGCGAGAAGATTGGAAATATTGCGCTGAACATGTTACGAGAGTTGGTAAGATGGAAGGAATTGCATGAGTTTGATTTCAGTCTTTCTCAGATGTCGATTACCGCTCCCTGTTGGACCGCTCTAGGAACTATTGATGAAACGAAGTCAGCCCGCAAGTTTTTTCATGTACCTTATTTAGGCATCGGAAGACGTTTTAAGCTGGCATGTCAATATTGTTTCTTTTATGATGCCACTTCCATGTGGGAAGCCATGTCAAAGGAAAAAATATATGGAGTAGACTTTCACTCAAACTTGGCCTGTTGGATTCGTGTTCATAGTGATGGAAGCCGATGTCTGGAATCGTTTGTTAGTTGGATCGAACCTCGGATAACCAGCTGCAATATACATGAGTTTCATTTGATTTTGGGGAAAAAAACACCCGCAGAACGGATGCACATTATGCGAACCGCGGCTTTAAACGAGAATGTTTCTGCAGATATTAAATTTTTTTGTTTTCAGCAGCTAGACAAAGACACGCAACAAGAGGTTTTAGAAAAGTTTCCTGTTGCAGTAATTCATTGTTTTTTCAGGTGGCCTTTTCAAAGGTATTTCTTAGATCTAAAAGATCAAATTTGGACTTGTATTTCACCTGAAGATTTTCGGTGTACTATTCGCAGTTTTCTAATCGAAATGGTAAATTGCTCTTGGAAAAACTTTGAACTTGTTGAGATTTTCCAACAGTTATGGCATAGAAGCCCTGCACATTTTAAGGATCATGCTATTCAAAGTTCCATGTCTGAACCAATACAGATTTTAAACAATTGTAGCGGTCTTAAGCGGTGGCGTTTCCTTAATAGATTAAGAGAAGCATTTCAGAATTACATGCGGAGTTTTGAAAAGGTTGAATTCAATTATTGAATGAACTTTGCTTTCTATGAAGGCGCACAGATAATTTAAATTTTAAAGATTTATAAAGCTTCAACGTGTTTTTGAATTGTTGGAAATCAGCTATTCAACTTTAGTACTACAATTACAAACGCTGTTTACATTTAGTTTTCAAAATTAAGATGACACCGTTTGTTCCATATAAATAACTGCTGGAATATTTTGTCTGTTTGATTAATACTAGTGTTTTTATAGTATAAAAATTTTATTGTATAAACATAATATTGTTAATTGTAATTTTTTCAAAGCAAATCTTTTAGTAATATACTGAATTCGGTACGCAAACTGCTGCAATGTCCTTTTGCACACACATTTACAAAATTAAGTACGAAAAATGTCAAATAATGCACACAAAATGTCTCTATTAGCGATTGTCTGTCTATAAAAATATGTATGCATATTATATATAAAAGCATTAAGATGCATTATGTATTTCGATGCTATTATATATTTCGATGTTAGATCCTTTGATTACTCTTAGTTATATTCAAGCGATTTGACATCATGTATTGATAAGTATGAAAGCTGTTATATAATTAAAAATATTTGTGATGCAGTTTTCCAGTTCTATCCAATAACTTTTTATTTACTATGTGTTTGGAGCAGTATACCCATATCTGGCTTTGCTTCAAAAAGTCGTCAAACTCGAACCGAAAATTTAGGAAGTTTTTAGTAATGTGTGATACAGAAAAACTACCTCTGCGCATAGTTTGTTTTCTTTTTTTTTTAACGATTTTTCGTCATTTATACAATGATTCTTTCAATCCGATTTTACGATATTCGTGTCGGCTAACGAAACTCATTCATAGTTGAGTTTTAATTTGCATTTTTTAATCTGCAATTGAATATTATGCGATTTGAATATTCTGTAATAAGGAAAATTGCTTGTAGCGTGTGCTTAGAATGAATAGAGAGCATAATATATGCAAATGAGACTACCCATCCCATAGTTATGAAAAAGACAATGCGAAGTTTTTCGTTACTACGAACTCAAGCATTTTCTCTTTTAAGAGAAAATGATTAAGGTTCATTTCCCATTATTTGAGAGGGAACAAAATCTGATCGAATTATGTGTTCCTAATGACGAATGTCAATTTTATACGTTCATCATTTTGATGAACGTTTCAAATTGGCGTTCTGTACAGGTTGATTCAAAAATGCCCCGACGAGCTAACGGGCAAGTCCGCCGAGAGCTGAGCCGGCCACAGGGCTCAGTAAAGGCATGCGGGCCTCCCAACACTAGTATGAAGAGCCCCTTGCGAATTATGACTGTGGTGATTAATCAGCGGACGGAATTCCATCTTCGGGTTACACGGTCACGTCACGTATTGTTGCGAAAATCTTATAGCTAGCCTACTACTGTAATTTCGAATAATACAATGAGAATGCGTGCGTTTTATATTCAAAGAAAATAATTGCAAATATATAATTCAACTCATACCGTGCCCCTTGTTTCACGGGTAGAGTTAAATTATTTTGGAAAAAAGTGTATTTTTCCTCACCCCGACCCGGCGTGCCTGGTCGGGGTGAGTTATTACAGCGTGCAGAACAGAATGACAGAATAATTATTACAGCGTGCCTGGAGTTGGTCAGGCATTTAAAAAAAAAGAAAGTTTCACAAAGGAACATATATGCGGAAACATCAGGTGTGTGTTGGTTAGATTATAGCGCATTATCCAACACGAGCCATTGCTATCAATGTACGGGATCTTCTGTCAATATCTTTTTGATGCATAGCATTCAACAGTCTCCTTATCAGCACATTTCCTCTTTCTGATTCATGTCAGAAAATTGATGACGACGACATTTACCCTTACCAAAAAAATCGTTTACGTCTCGGCATCCTTTAAGATTATGTTATTAAGAAATAACAGAAGTTATTTCTTAATAATATAGACTCAGTTTGCTAGGACAACTGCACAAAATTCAAAACAATGGAATAAGCACGATAAACAAAATTGATGTTCACACACCTTGTAAAGTGCGAGGATAGTTTGTTGAGTTTTTTGTATCATTTCACAGGGATGAGATTCTTCCGACTTTTGGAGGATTTTCCGACTTTTTCGATTCTTCAAAAATTTTCCAACTTTTTTAATCAAATAAAACTTTATCAAAATAAGGGGAGGGAATATATCTGAAGATCTGAGCTCCAAAATCTCAAATAATTACTAACGAACTAGAGAGGCAACCATCCAAAAAAAGAAAAACAACTTCTTATAATATAAAAGATCTGCTCGAGAGAGCTGTATTAAAAAAAATGGCAACTAATATAGTTAATACATTTTTCTGTTTCTGTTGTTCTTTGTGTTGTTTACTTTCCATTTAATCTAGAAAAGTGTACTCAATATTCCAAATTTCAATTTAATGAATGTTTATCCAGAGTATTATATCCGATTTTTATTTTAAAAATGAATACACACTGATTAATTTCAACAAACAGACGTTTTACTGATGTGTGCTTTATTCATGGTACCATAATTTCTTTCTAATTCTTATTATTTTTTCTCATTAAGGGAAAATTGTACATAAATAGGATAGATTTAATACCAGTAGCAATTACAATATTTGTTGTACTTGAAATTCTTAAGTATTATTGCTCAAATGTCGTTCGCACATTTTTTCAGACTTTTTGTTTTTTTGGCAATCTCATCCCTGATTTCATGAAATATCAAAATTATAAAAAAAATCTATGCAAAATAAAAGTGTTTTTAAGCGTTTCCCTAAAATGATGTCCCTTGAAAAAGAGGCGTGGCACCTTTGCATTTTTAAATTTTAATTTCATGTCTTTTGGTCTTTCAAACCTATACATATGAAACATTGCCGGAATCAGCGAAAATTCCACCTTTTTTTGGGGCTAAAATTGAAAAATCGATTTTTCGAAGGTTTATAACGTTAAGATCCGATTCCTATGCAGCCACTACCTCACTCGTTTGACAGAGAGCGTGTGAAGTGTCAGAGGGCGATTCCTGTAAAGCAAAGGTTCCCAACCTGTGGTGGGGTACGCGTAAACAAAGTTGGTAATGGTGGAAACAAGAAAACTTAAGAAATTAAAAATTTACAGAATTTTTTTCTCCAAATGAATTTATTACAGAGTGTAATTTTCAGCCATCCTTATAAGTAGTTAATGCGAAATTATTACAGTAATGACTTCATTTGTTTTGGCGTTGAACTAATACTATTGTAAAATGCAATAGAATGTGAAATAAAAAATAAGTCCAGCAATTGTTATTGATTCAATTTATTTGGCAATTACGCTAACATAAGACCTTAACATCTAAACTTATAAAAGACAATGTTTGTGTGTGTGCGTGCGATGTCCAGATGAATCTATCGCACTTACAGCCTTGAAATTTAGCACACAGGTAGTCTTAATGGTGACTTAATGCACCTCGAAGCCGGAATTTTAAAATTTAATTTAGAAAATTTTTTATTTAATGTTTTGGATGATTTTTCGCACTAATTTCTCAATAGCATGGTTTCGGATAACTGTACGACAAAAATAGATACACCATCGGAAGGAGCACGCGATTTCCGTTCTAATGAAGTTAGTTTTGAATTTCTAGCGTAATTTACTGAATTTTGAGAATTCTTTTAAAAATAGGCAGTTTTGCCATCGAAATGTTATTTTTGTGTTTAAATTTGTTGCATCCGACTTTCTAATAACGCTATTATTTTCAGCTTATAACTAGAACGGTTCTGTCGGATTTAAAACAAGAACGGTTAAAATATCTTTTCCCGTTTTTTTAATTAATTTTTTTCTGGGCAGTTGAGAGTTATTTTTCTCGGGCGAGTTTCCTCCCGCGACACTTTTTCGGAACACAGCTGGCAATTTGATTGGTTCTCGCGGCAGGTGACGTCATTACTTTCGCGTTCTGCGAGGAGATGATTTATTTACTCGATAACTTCGATTATTATTTTTAAGCGAGTCTTAACTTATTTCTTTGCCTTTTTACTTGCGGTGTAATAAATGTCACATTGTAATTTTTTAACATTGTTTTGGATTAACGGTACTCGGTCGAGAGGAAAAAGAAGCGGACAAACTCAGTAATATATATATTTCTGTTTTGATTTCGTTTTTAAAACTTTCATTTATGTAATTGTATGTGAGGTTTTTTTTCATTTTGTTGAAGTCCTGATTCCACGGGCAACGCCGTGCGCGTACTGCTAGTTATTGATAAAAACTTCTTAGCATAGACGGATGGTTGGTGTGTGTGTGTGCACGGCGGATATGACAGTAGGGGGTACACGAAAATATAAAGAGTAATCAAGGGGTACGCGAGGAAATAAAGGTTGGGAACCCCTGTTCTAAAGTGTCATTCGTGCGGAAAATTCTGTATTCAGCCAACATGAGGATTAAATGTAATGGAGTTCTTTGATTTGATTTTTGGTAGTATTTATTTTACAGAATTTCGTACATTTATGAAGAAAACTTATCACTATTAATTAAAATTATTTTTCTTTAAATTATTTTAATTAATTTTCATTAAATAAAATAATTAATTTTTAAAATTATATTAATTTAAAAAATTAATTCGACTAGGAAAATATCGGATAGATTTTAACTGTTTTGCTAGGGAATTAATGGGGTTAATTCTAGTGACGTTGTGGTCACATGACAAACGTAACTACGCATGTGTAACGTCATGTTGAACTGAATAGCACTTTACGCATCTGCCTGTTATCTGAAGCTTTACGCTGTGTTTACATTTTTGCAAGTTTTTTATTAGAAAGGGGAAAAAATGCGTTATTGATCAGCCTTTGGCTGTTTTAACGAACTATAGAAAGACGCAAACTGTACGAAAACGTTTTTCAAGTATTTCTAAACTATTAAAAGCAAAAGATGTTACAATCTGAAGTAAATTTTTCACGCTTATATCAGACTGTGTTCTTTTAGGCATAAAGGTTTTTCCAACGCACCGGTATACATATTTATTAAATTAATAAAAAATGTAAAGAAATCAAATAAGTAAATAAATAAATTAAAATAATCTAAATATGCATGTAAATTCATAAAGCATCGTTACAATTTAGATTTTTTTTATATATCTATTGTCCTTAAATAAAAGAAACAAAATTTTTAAACTATTGAAAAACAACAAAAAAAAGAAAAGATAATTAAAATTCTAAAATGTAAGAAAGAGAATTATATTACCAAGAAATATTTAGGCCAAATAGGAAAATAGCTGTTCTTAGCGTTTTGAGCAGCAAATGCAAGCTGCAAATTCATTCCACATTTAAATTGGTGAGACGCATGAGAATGTCAGCCGAAACAACCATTATGAAACACACAGGTACTGTCCTGCCGCCAGGAGAAAAACTCTGGATAGGGTTGCCTCAAGTAGACGAGTCGAAGAAAGGGGGGAAAGGGTATAAATTCAACCGCAACATTTGGCAAACTAAGCGCACTTCTTTAGGCAGGGAATTCGTTTTCGACCAAAGTTCAAAGCGAAATGTGACTTCCACCTGTTCTATCTGCGCCAAACGAAATAAAGTCATTTCCTTCACCCCCAAAATGCATTGGAATATCCCGTTTCCATAACGACAGCCACCGGCACGTCTGGTGTGTAGGGTTTTTCTCGTGGCGGTAGGACAGTAGACATACACACGTTCGCTTTTATAAAGGACAATATAGCAACTGTGAAGGAAAAATGACAACCCTGATTCCAAAGTTCTGCTAGATTTAGGGTTGCCATACGTCTCGTGTATATGGGACTGTCACCGTATTTCACTACTCAGTCACGTATTACTATATGTACCTATTTTCTTCCGTGAGAGCAATTGAAGCAATTTTGGTTTGTCATAATTATTTTAAAATAACTTGCAACCAATTTTATAAGTATGTAAAAGAAGAAAATGATATAATTAAGAAAGTAAATTCAATTTTAAATATGATTGGTCTAAAAATGATTAGCTTCGCGGTTTTTTTTTATTACTCTACATGTAAATTTTATTAGACTGCTTAAACTTTATTTATTTTTATCAGAATAAAATAAACCATCACTTACCCTCTTTTATCATGTTTTATTTATGTAGCCCTTAAACGTCCCTAATCATTGCTTGGCAATTATGGCAACCCTAGCAAGATTGCTTCAGAAGCGGTATCGCCGCTCCTCTATCCGAGAACGGAGATAATTGACGCCTTATAGAAAAATCTTTTCACTCTTTGTAGCATGGTAGGTTATTTTCTGAACCACTCTGAATGATGCATCTTTTACACGTTCTTGCTCAATGGCGCTTATTATTAAAACCATATACTAGCAAAAACACACAGATTAATTTTTAGGAATTGAAACAAATTAATAACAATATTTTCAGCTTCCTAAACTTCTAAATGAATCCTTACACTCACACGTGTATAATTATGCATCTTATCTTTCGTGCCCCTAAGGGTTAAGTTGGACCCTGTGCCTCGCAAATGGCGTGGTGGCCTTCCACGCCATTTCACATTTCTGCCCATCCATTTAGGTTGGTCATCCACTTGCTGCTTCTCCCAGAACCGTCCGCTAGGGCTCACTCCGATCCCTTACTGCGCCTACCCCTTCCCCGCCTTTTATATTGCGTTTTTGCAAGGCATCTCCGTTTCGATAATATATATCATAGGCGGGCTTCTCTTCCTGACGAGTGGCTAGCCATGATATTTTTCAATTTATTAAATTTTTGTCTTTTTTTCCCCTTGTTTCTTGTATATTTTTGAGTTTTTGTCTTTTGTTTATATATATATATATATATATATAACATCATGGTTTCTGTGAGGTATAAAAGTGCGATTCCAAAGAAGACAGAAGTCGTTGACGAAAGATGAACAGTTTCTTTATTTAATTCGTAAGTTTCAGCTGATTAGGGTAGAATTTAGAATAATATCAAGCCATGATTTAAAATATAGACGCAAAGCGCGTATCCACCAGCGACAAAGAAACAAGCCACGTCGAAGTGGGCGTCTGGTAGGAATGTTACATGATTTTAAAAGGCACCATCGCAGCGAGATTAAGTAGTATTGTAAAAGAGGGGAGTTCCCGATCGTTAGAGCGGTTGAATCTGGATTTCAGCCAGTTAAAGTGACAGTTAATTGTGTGTTAGAGCTTAAGTAGAAATAATTTTACGAATTAAATTTTGAGTAGCGATTTTTAAAATTAGGAAAGTGTTAAATTATTACATATATATATGGAATTTTTGGCAGTCTACATTAATTTAGAATTTGTTTTAGTTTGACATCCTTGGTATATGGGATTTGATAATGGAAATGAACGAGCAAGGGTGTGCGTTTATCGAAGATTTTGAAACAGACGCATGCTCCCCCTCCCCCTCCTAATGTTATGTGACGATGAAACTTTCACATTACAAACATTTTTCTTTTACATTATACACCAAAGTTGTTTATTTTCTTTCCCGTGTCATGTTTGCTTTCACACTTGACGATTTGCGCCGTCAGTATTTGAGTGCGGTTTCAAATTTCATAGCTGTTTCAGTATGGATAGGAAGCAAATAGCAGCAATATGGTCTTGCACCCATCGATCAAAAGAAACGAGACTTATAATCGCCTCACTTTTGGAAGAACAACGTGCAGATGAATGTCGGAATGTCTGTAGCATCTCTTGATGAATTCCAAAACCGAATAAAAAATTATACTCTGCGGCAAATTACTAACATTTGGAACTGCATTCAACCGACAAAAATGGTAGCTGTGACTCTGAAGTAACTGTGTTGCCTGTTAAATCATAGGTAGGGGTGAAACGTCCTCCCTCTGCTATGACACGAAAGTTTGGAGAGCGGGTGCCAGCTCAGGTGTCGTCCTAGTCATGTGACAGTGGTTCAAAATGACGCGGTGCGTCCTAAAATAGCCTTCGTGTTGCTTCAAAACGGGACGTCAATATAACTAAACAAAATCGCAAGTAGCTGACACTTATTTTTACATCTTAATCGTTTGTGTTTAAAACATAAAGTGTTATAGGCCCTTTTAACAACGAAAAAGCAATAGCGAAAGTGCAACTGTTTATTACTTAGCAAAAACTTATAGATTTTGTTTTTACCATAATTACATACAATAAGTTCCTCCCTAGATATGGATTTTAAGGTTAGTGTAATAATTTTAAGCATTGCAAATGTATATTAATAACATATATACGTAAATCGATTATACATAAGTTGTGGAACATGGATTTCATTTGCCCGCAGGATTTAAAAAAAACTAAACAACCCATTGCAAACAAATGTTATGAAAATTCCCTTCGACATATCACAGCTTTAAAATCATTTAACATGGTAAATAATCAGATATGCTTTAATCATTTTTTATGACGTTAAAATAGTATACCTTTTTCTTGAAAATTATATGCAAGATACCACGCATTGAAAAAAACTATAACGCAATGTTTTGATTTTGTATGTTTTTTCATTGTGGTTATATAAGCATAGCAGGGAAATTTATGTGTGTTTGATGAACAATATTTTAAAAATCCTGTCTGTAAGTATTTAAAGTATAAATCACTCACCAAACATCTCTTTATATTGAGATGGGTTTTGACTATATCTTCTCAATTATTTAAAGTACACTCATGTGCAATATCATGACATATTCATGATTTAAATTTTCAAATCAAATCATAAAAAAATCGGAAACTTGAATGGAATCTCCGTAAAGAGTTCAAAATACTGAAGAATTCTATAAGACTGTCGGAATTACTTATGAAAGGTTAAAAGTTTCTTGAAATTGCGACTTCAGAAATAAAACATATGTTGTTATCTTAGAATTCAGTCATGGTTATTAGACAATGCTATCCAGATTTTTATTAATTTACAAGAAATAGTATATTCGTTTCCAATATCTGATACATGGCCGTCTTATCCAATGGGCAAATTAGGCAGAAGAACAGTGCGCTATTGATCCAAGGGATTATAAAAACTTTCTATACTGATTTTGAACCAAAAATATTTATTTAATTGTAATTTTAAATATGTTATACAATTTTATATGTTATAATATGGTATAGAACCTAGTTAATAAAATAACCTAGGAAAATATAATGTTATCAAAACATTATAATGCTCCTGAATTATTTTTTTAGCTAGATATTTTGTTTGGGCGGCAAGCACTGTAAAATCTTAAGACGGCCCTGATCTTACACAAAATAAAAATTAGTCAGCATTGGCATATTTCGAAATAAAATAAAACAGCTAAATTTTAAATAGGAAAAAAATAACGAAAACATTAAAAAATTACACAGTCAACACTCAAATTAAACGAAAGTGCGTTCTATAATAACAATGAAATCATTTAAAAATGACAAAGACAATAGTAAAATTAAATTTTGAAGCATTCTATAAAAATAATGGAATCATTAATTAACTGCGAAAGCTCCGAGAAGGCAAAAAGAACAAGTGACCTTGTGAAGGTGACGGACGGCAGCCGGATGAAATTCGTGCAGTGTGAAAGCTTCAGCATATTTTCATAGATTACTACTAAGACGAAGTCGTAACGGCGCCGTTTTTTCCAGTCGCGCACGCGGCTGGTTTAAACCCCAACAAACGGACTCAAACCGCGATCGGCTAATGTGAAAGCTCCCACTCATTTCTTCAGTTTACCACCAAGAGGCGGCCTAATGCATTCTTGCCGTAACGGTTCAACCGTATAATGTGAAAGAGGTCT